>PVIA01005010.1:0-124443 GCA_004024845.1 Tonatia bakeri
TGAGTATGATGCTGGCTGTAGGTCTGTCATATATGGCCTTTATTATGTTGAGAAATGTTCCCTCTATTCCCACTTTGCTGAGTGTTTTTATCATAAATGGATGCTGTACCTTGTCAAATGCTTTTTCTGCAGCTATTGAAATGATCATGTGATTTTTGTCTTTGCTTTTGTTTATATGATGTATTACATTTACTGATTTTCGAATATTGAACCATCCTTGCATCCCTGGAATGAATTCTACTTGGTCATGGTGTATGATCTTTTTAATGTATTGTTGGATGCGGTTTGCCAATATTTTGTTGAGGACTTTAGCGTCAATGTTCATCAGAGATATTGGCCTGAAGTTTTCTTTCTTCGTTGTGTCTTTATGTGGTTTTGAGATCAGGATGATGCTGGCTTCATAAAAAGAATTTGGGAGTCTTCCATCTTTTTGGATTTTTTGGAATAGTCTGTGCAGGATAGGGGTTAGCTCTTCCTGAAATGCTTTGTAGAATTCTCCTGTGAAACCATCCGGACCCAGACTTTTGTGTGTTGGGAGTTTTTTGATTACTGCTTCGATTTCATCTGCTGTTATTGGTCTGTTCAGGCTTTCTGCTTCTTTTTCATTGAGTTTTAGAAGATTATATTCTTCTAGAAATTTGTCCATATCACCTAGGTTTTCAAATTTCTTGGCATACAGTTCTTCATAGTAATTTCTCACAGTCCTTTGTATTTCTGTGGTGTCAGTTGTAATCTCTCCTCTTTCATTTCTGATTGTGTTTATTTGGATCCTTTCTCTCTTTTTCTTGATGAGCCTGCTTAAAGGCTTGTTGATTTTGTTTATCTTTTCAAAGAACCAGCTCCTGGATTCATTGATCCTTAGAATTGTGCTTTTAGTCTCTATGTCATTTAATTCTGCTCTGATCTTGGTTATTTCCTTCCTTCTGCTTGCTCTGGGCAGTCTTTGTTGTTGTTCCTCAAGTTCTTGTAGATGTAGGGTTAGGTTGTTTGTTTGAAATGTTTCTGTCTTTTTTAGGTATGTCTGTATCACTATGAACTTCCCTCTCAGGACTGCCTTGGCTGTGTCCCATAAGTTTTGGGTTGTTGTGAGTTCATTTTCATTTGTTTCCAGAAACCTTTTGATTTCTTCCTTTATTTCATTCTTGACCCATTCATTATTTAATAGAATGCTATTCAATCTCCATGATTTTGGGTGTTTCAGGTTTTTTACCTTGGGGTTGGTTTCTAGTTTCAGTCTTTTGTGGTCAGAGAAAATGCTTGGTATGATTTCGATTTTCTTGACCTTGTTGAGACTAGTTTTGTGTCCTATCATGTGGTCTATCTTTGAAAAAGTTCCATGTGCATTTGAAAAGAATGTGTATTTTGCTTCTTTGGGATGAAGGGCTCTATATATATCAGCTAAGTCCATTTCCTCTAGGGCATTATTCAATGCCACGATATCTTTGTTGATATTTTGTTTGGAAGATCTGTCCATTTTTGACAGTGGGGTGTTAAAATCCTCTACTATAATTGTGTTGCTGTCCATATCTTCCTTGAAGTCCTCTAAGATTTTCTTTATGTATTTGGGTGCTCCTATGTTGGGTGCATACAAATTTACAGTGTTTAAGTCTTCTTGGTGGATTCTTCCCTTGAGTATTATGAAATGACCTTTTGGGTTTCTTTTTATGGCCCCTTTTTTGAAGTCTGTTATGTCTGAAACGAGTATTGCTACCCTGGCTTTTTTTACTGTCCATTTGCTTGGAAAATTTGTTTCCAGCCCTTCACTTTTAGCCTGTGTATATCTTTTGTCCTGAGGTGGGTCTCTTGTAGGCAACATATGTATGCGTCATGCTTTCTTATCCATTCAGCTATTCTATGTCTTTTGATTAGAGCATTTAATCCATTCACGTTTAAGGTTATTACTGATAAGTACTTATTCATTGCCATTTTCATACCTGTGTTCCTCTCTCTCTCTTTTCCTTCTTTTCCTTAAAGCAGGCCCTTTAAGCATCTCTTTCAGAGCTGGTTTGGTGGAGCTGTATTCTTTTAGACTTTGTTTATCTGGAAAGCTTTTTATTTGGCCTTCTATCTTGATTGAGAGCCTTGCTGGGTAAAGTAGCCTTGGTTGGAGACCTCTGGTTCTCATTACTTGGAATAGTTCTTGCCATTCTCTTCTGGCTTAGAATGTTTCCATTGGAAAGTCAGCTGCTAACCTTATTGAGGCTCCCTTGTATGTTACTTCCTGTTTCTCCCTTGCTGCCTTTAAGATTATCTCTTTGTCTTGGTATTCTGCCATTTTAATTATGATATGTCTTGAAGTGACCCTCTTTGGGTTCCTCTTGATTGGAACTCTCTGTGTTTCCTGAATTTATGTGACTTTTTCCCTCATCAAATTAGGGAAGTTTTCCATCATTACTTTTTCAAATAGATTTTCTATCCCCGGCTCTTCCTCTTCTCCTCTGGCATCCCTATTATACAGGTATTATTACGTTTCTTATTGTCTTGCATTTCTCTTAATCCCTCTTCATTCTTTTTGAGCCTCTTTTCCTTTTCTTGCTCCTTCTGTGTGATTTCTTCTACTTTGTCCTTTAGCTCGCTGATCTGATCTTCTGCTCCATCAATCCTGCTTTTCATTCCTTCTACTGTGTTCTTCAGTTCAGAAATTATATTCTTCATTTCCTCTTGGCCCTTGTTGATAGTTTCTATTTCCTTTTTCATGTTGGTATAGTTTGCAGTGAGCTCATTGTAGCTTCCCTGGAGTGAGTTTCTGGTAGCTCACTGTGAGCTCATTGAGCTTCCTGATAACCATTGCTTTGAACTCAATATCTGATAGTTGAGTTGCCTGTATTTCATTTAGCATTCCTTCTGAGGCTTCCTCCTTTCCTTTCATTTGGGGATTGTTTTTTTGTCTTCCCATTGTTTGTGAGACTCTTTTTGTTAGCCTCAGCTTCTTAAATTGATTTGTTCTGACTCCCTGGGTATGTGGTGTGAACTTCTGTGGTAGCATACCAATGAGTTTCAGTGATGCAGTTTCCCTGATCTCCTGAGCTCACTGGTCTTGGGCTGTCATTTAAGTAGGCTCTGTGCTTGTCTTTGGGTTTTGATTGCTGTTGGATCTTTCTTTGGTGGTTCCTTCCCACCAGCTGATTAAATGAGGGTCACTCTGTCCACCACCCCTTGTATTTTGTTGTGCTGTTGAGGGCAGGTTGTGTTGAAGCTGGTTCTTCCGTGTGTATAAGGTTTTGAGGATTCCCTCTTGCTCTTGTTGAGTTGTTTGTACTGGGTACTGTCGAGACCATTGTTTTTAATGCAGCTAGAAAATAAGTAAAAATGGGGACTATTCCCTAGACATTAAACTGTATGTTGAATAATCTAAAAGAAAACTAAACTCTTCTACTGTCCCACGAAATATTTTATATTCACATAAATTTATTATTGAAGTATACTATAAAGTATAATATATAAAGTATACCATATAAAGATAAAATAAAGAGATAGACATAAATTTAGCCAAAAGAAATAACTATTATAATTATTTATATTATACAACAGAAAGAAAAATGAAAGTAGCCAAGATTTCATTTGTCTTTCTTGTGCCCCAGATAAATGAACAAATATATGAAAATCAGAACATCATTAAATGTATCTAAATTTTGTTGAATACATTAGATCATAATTACAACAAAGATGAAAGAATGAATTTGACATCTTCATGTAGCCGTTTTTCCATATCTTCAGTGCAAATAAATGAAGATTATATTTCCTTAAATATATCCTGCCTCTTGTACTCACGTTTCTGGGACAGAACTAATCAAGGAAATATCTTAGCACTAATATTTCCTTCTGAAGATCTCTGACACATTCACGAGTTTATGTTCTTACGAATAAATAGGATGTCTTAGTTCTTGCAGCTCCCCTTCTATGAAAAGTTGTTGCTAACCCAATGATTTCTAGCTCTACTGATCAATAAATTTGAAAACTTCTAAAACCCTTCAAGAGTCACTAGACAAACCTTACTAACACTAGCCTTATTTATTACACTCATATTGATTTTACATTTATTATATTGATTCTATTACATTCTAGTCCTCACTGCTTTTTCTGCTGTATCTACAATAATATTTTGTTCATTTTAAGGTCATTTCATTTCTCCAACTCTGTAATAGAACTTTAAATACTTGCTCCATGAAAAAAACAACTATATACACACATATATGTACATGGACTAAAGCACACATGCCTAAAATACAAGTTGAAGAAAAGACTCAGGACCAGAGATACTACAAACTTTGTCCATCTTGCATTTCTACATTTCATTTTAATTTATTTTTATTTACCCAAGAGATAAATGTAGGATAATTTTCACAGTTTTCTTTTATAGCATACAAATACCTATACTTTTAAATATTTTAGGTTTCTAGATTTATATGATCAAAAATATCTGTTGAACATGATCGTGAATTACGATTGATAAATAACCAAATGTACTTTACTACACTGTCAGTTATGCAACATGTTTTCTGTCAGGATGCCTCACTAAACTCAGTTCCGAGAAACATTTGTTGAGACAGAAGGGAAAATGGAAATGATCTGGACCCCAGATACAAAATTTTGGTTAGATCACTGCTGTTCACATATGAGATAAATGAGTATTCTGTAATCCATTTTCCAATCTGTAAAATAACAATGCTAACACCCAGTTCATTAAGCTGCTATAGGATTAATGGTATTACATGGGAAAGGGCTAGCGTTCCTAGTTAACAGGCTTCCTCCTTTCGGCTTCCCAGTCGTAATTTACTCAGACTTGAGAAAACTTCTCTGAAGTGTTTATCCATTTATATCCTTATTTGGCTGCTTGAGATACTCCTCAAAATAAATTTTAAATCAGGGGATTTATTTGTTTCCTTCTCAGCAAGATTACTTTAAAAATTTGTTTCCTCTTGTTTTTGTATGTAGCTGCATCTTTGAACTAGTTATTGAAATAAAGTGAAAGACTGGAGTTGCAAGAGAGTTTTTATCACTGAGTCCTCTGGCTGAAGCCACAGTGAACACCTGCTTTAGGGGTCTCACTCCACACCAGCTGAAAACTGACCAGTGGGCTGATTCCCACAGCACCCCTCTGTTCAGTGACCAGCTTGTTTGGGGTAGCTATCAGAGGCCCATGCCTTTCCTTATTTGACATGTTGTTTTCTAAGTACCATCTCTGTACCTTCCCTCTGCTCTGAGCCAATGCTGTAGGAAGTTGGTCTATCACATTTAGATTAAAGACGTATACAATGAATGCCTCCTGTGCAAAGAAGTGTCAAAGAAACCAATACACAAGATTTATAAGAAGCCCTTCGAGTATACACCTTACATACTTTGTAGGCATATCTGAAATCAAGGAGTAGTTGCCATCTAAGTTTTCATAAAATTACTTTTTGTTCATCTTTAGTTAATTTTTCTGAAACAGGTAACATAAGGAGATAATATTTTAAGGGAGGTTTATATAAAAACTAAGAATTTTTCTTTCAACAATGTCGGGTAATATACAAGGTGGGGCAAAGGTAAGTGTACAGTGTTTTAAACGGGAAATAATACAATGATTAATAAAATATAAGAATAAACTTTCTGTTTTGTGAATTCACAACTATAAACCTACTTTTGCCCTACCCTGTGTAAGCCCAACATTTTAGATTAAAACTGAATTTCAGCCAAGTTTCCGCACACTCAGCCTAAGTACTAATTTCTTCATAAAGGTAGGCCCTTTCATCCAAAAATTAGAAATAAGTTACTAAGAAAGAAAAAATATTAAACGAATCTTCAGTATATCAAAACTATCACAGTTGGATCAGTTAAAAGGTAGGTGGAGAAAAGCAATGCATGCTTCTTTAATAAAGTATGTATTCTTTGCGAATTGCAAGTTTAAAAAGTATTAGAAACTTCAAGTTTTTAAAATCAAGGTGTAAGAGGGGAAAGAAGGGGAAAGGTCTACTCAAGGAACATGTATGAGTGACCCATGGGCAAGGACAACAGGGTGGAGGCAGGGGTTGGGCAGGGAAGGGGAGAGCAATGCGGGAAAGCTGGGACAACTGTAATAGAACAATAAAAATAAAAACAAAATCAAAGTATATTTACCTACACAGATACGTATTTTTTAATCAACATGAGTTTGGACTCTAAAACTGCCATAATATATTCAACTTTAGATAAACTTTAGTTTTTCTAAAACAAGAATACTACTATTTTATAAGACTGTTGTACAAATTAAGGCAATGCATGTAAAGTGTCTAGTTCAGTAACTATGATAAAAACAGCTTTTAGTGAATAACTGAATATATAAATATACATCATCATTATAATCACTATTGTTATCCTGTGTGTCCTGAGCTCTTCACCATATAGCTTGAAGATTCTTTAAAGAAATTATACAGACCAAAGATTCAAAACCATCATAAAAGTGAAAAGATACATCAGGAGAGGGGATGGAAAAATAAATACACTCCCAAGCCCTGTGGTGGTTTTGAAGATATGTTGATCAATTCATTGATATCCTTCCCATTAAGAGGTGAAAGGTAATTCCCAAACATTTGAGTGTGGATTCACTTCTAAGAAGAGGATACAGAAGAAAGGATAGGAAGTTATCTCTAAGATTAGGTCACCAAAACAGTATAGCCTCCAACTTGGGTGCTCTTTCTTTCACTCTGATCATTCATTCTGAGGAAAGCCATATCAGGGCGACCCTATGGAGGATTCCACATGGTGAGGAACTGATATTTCCTGCTGGCAGTAACATAGTGAGGCTGGAAGTGAAGCTTTGCCAAAAGAAGATTTGTCAAATGTCTAAATGTATCATTCTTCCAGTAATAAAACAATAATAGCACATTTCCAAATCATAAATCATTATTTTAATCTCAAATAATTTTCAAAGAATCCAGGCAAGGCCAACAGCCTGAACACACTTCATGAGAGAGCTTAAGTAAGAACTACCTCGCTTCTGAATTCCTGATACTCAAGAACTATGTGAAATAATAAATGCTTGCTGTTTATTCTAAAATATAAATTTTATGGTAATTTATTATGCATAAATAGGTAATTTATACCCTAAAAACAGAAACTAATCCAAGGAAATGGTGACAGAATCAGACCAGGAAATTTGGTATTTGGGGGTTGTCCTAGACTCAAGACATTTCATCATGGAATTCCAGCTTTCCAACTGGTATGGATTACTCAACTCCATTTCAATAAACTCTGACAATATTAGTCATCATTCTACTCATCTCTTGGATTATTCAAATAGACAAAGGCAAACATTACTATTGTTAAGACCTATGCTTAATTTTAAACAACGTCTTAAACCACTTTAAAAATAATTCTAAGATATGGTAACAATTACATCTTCTGTGTCCAGTGTTATTTTCTTTGCATGTAATGATAGTTAAATCTAGAGATCTTTTGCATGTCAAAAAATATATTTATTATACCTGAATACATACATAAGCTGCAGGAAAAGAAGATTTGTCAAATGTCTAAATGTATCATTCTTCCGGTAATAAAACAATAATAGCACATTTCCAAACATAAATCATTATTTTAATCTCAATCTCTTTTTCCTTCTCTTATTCTTTTCTGTTTTTCTCTTTGTAGAGAGATAAATGAAAAACAGAGTTTCCTAATCAGATAATAAAGTGTTGTCACTTATAACATCAGCAATTTCTACTATCATTGAAAAGAAGCTTTCCATCATGGGTATGGGAAAGAACAAAAAGTGAGAACTATATTTTCTCTCTGATTAAATTAACTTCCAAAGAAATACATAAAGGTTATAATGATCTTTGTTTGATCATGTTATTTAAAGAGGAACAATTAAAGAAAATACTTCATAAGAATATTCACAACTATTACATATACCTGGATTTAGAATATGATCCTACTCATGGTTCCTCTGGAATGTAAAAGGAAACCTATTAAATATTGCATATGTTTTACATGGAGAATAATCTACTTGGATTCAAACAGATTCTTTTATTCAAATTCTTTAAGTTTAATTAGGTAATTTTTGTTGATTAAAATAACAGCTTAATTCAAGTTGAGGAAGTTTTTTTCTCAAAAAGATTCACAATTTACCATGGTTCCCTAACCGTTACAAGATTACATTACAAAGGTTTTGTTGTAGTGATTTTGTTGTTATGAGTTCTATAAGTCTTAGTTTAAAAAAAGGAAGAGAAAATCCTGATACATGAAAAAATTTCAGTTATGGGAACACTTATGAAGAATATCACTTCACATTAATAACTTGACTACTTGAAATAAAGACTTCATAAAACTGCTAGACCCTAAAAAATAATGAAACATCCATTCTTTTTGATTTTTTAAATATTACTATTTAAAATATTTAGTGTTCTCTTTCTTTTGCATCTAAATTAGCCCCCTGGACTCTTCTTTTATGGAATTCCTCACCAAAAACATTTATATTTTTTCCATATCTTTAATTACATGTAAGAAACTAGAAAAATAAATTCAAAAGAAATGAGGATTCCAGTTTTCACTTTGCCAAGATCTCGGAGAACTTAGCCATATTACTTCATTTTTCTGGGACTCACTTTTTTCAGCTACAAAATTCAGCTTTGTGCCAGTTCTTTTCAGTCACAACATTTTATAGCTCTCAAATATGACATTCAGATCTTACACATCTCCAGAGTTGCAATTTTTTTGTATTTCCTTCTCTACATACATTCTCCCACTTGCAGTTGCCTCAAATTCAAATTTATTTAAATCAGTGAAAAGCTCTACTACATAGCCATTCCCTGTGTTCTCTAACAAAGACACCAAAATTCTCTATTACCCAAACATGGAAATCCATTATTCTTGAGTCTTCCCTTCCCTATATCTTCAACATCAAAATCAATTGCAAAATGCATTTGAATTTTTCATCTTTGTCTCTCTGTAGTCTATTACCTTTCCATTTCCATTTCACCATACTATTTCTGATTTTTATTGCCACTCACCTAGACAACTGGTAAGGTTTCAGTTTAGTTTCTCTGGGTACAGTGTTCCCATCAGCTCCAATGATAGACTGGAAATATCACTTAAATGAAGGGATAATGTCACTTTCATCTCTGAGCCACAAAGTAAGTAGAACAATATTTATAACTGAAAATGATACCAATTAGCCCAAACTTCTGAATATTCAGTATGCTGATGAAAAATACACTGTTACTGAAATCAAGTTAAACTAAAATTCATTTTAAAATAGCATGGAGCAAATGTTTAGCACCTTGTGAGTCATTGAGCTCACTTCAACTAAAATTTACTAAGAATACTTCATTGTACTAAATACTGTGTGAGAGGTTAGGGAAGTAGAGATTACTATTTTTTTTCCTTCATAAATTCACTGTCTGGTAAGGGAGATCAAAATGTAAACAAAATAAATCACAATATAAACAAAACAAAATCCTGCATTGGAGGAGAAATAAACTTTATGCCTTGCATTTAGCCTTTTCCATTCAATTACCAAGGAAGAACATTTTAATGAAAACGAAGTAACTACACCCTGTATTTATCTTGTTACTTTGTAGTAAAACCTTATAGTGAAACATATTAATTCTCAAATACCCAAGAACTATATACAGTAACAGTGAAATGCAACTACAGATGTGATAATTTAAGTTTGAAATCCAAAACTGAGTTTCCTTTTTAAATACATTATGGGCCTAAAATATTTAATATCAATAGCAAAATGACTTACTAAAATCTTAATCATACAATAAAACCATACATGAAAGTGACAGACAAATAAACTTTGAGTAAAGTGTATTACTTTATTCAAAAAAGTCCGATTTAGATATCTGTTTCTAAACTTTCTACTATTTAATTTCAATACCATTTTGGTGACATTAGATGTAGAAGATCAATTCAGAATATTATTAAATATGAATCAAACACATTATAATACTGGATATGACCTATATTTCTTGAGTATGTCCAAGTTAGTACTTTATAATTGCAAAAATATCATATGGAATTTGAAGATAATTCATTATTAAATAACATTTCTCTTATCCCCTTGTAATATTTTTACCATCTAACAGGTACAATACATTCATTATTTTTTATTTTAGAAATCATTGAGGGACAGAGAGAAAGAGATGAATAGATATATCCTAATACTTCGAGTTGTCAACATTCTCACAGTACTTGATAGATAAAAACTACTATATAAGCAAAATTTAGTATATCCTAGAGTCATACGTGGAAAAAAATTTATTACTCAAGAAGTAATTAGATATCAGCCGAACTATTAAACTTTAATGAAACTAAATTACCTTTGATAGAAATCTTCTAAGAATAGGGCCCAATTATATGTAATAATGTCCGGATAAGATGCCCAGATAAGATAGACAGACATCTCCAAGCCCTAGAATGAGGATCAAAGAACACAGCACAGTGTCCACTAATCTAAACCATAGCAGCCATTAAAACCTTCTAGATGAGCTTTTCTTCCTGGGGAAACTTGATGGAGCAACAATGTATCGATTTCTATTTAAGTGCTTAATGGTATAGGACAATTGAGGAAATCAAATGAACTGTCACTAGATATTTGAAAAATCATAAAACAACTAACAAAAGGTGATGCTTCAAAAACAAACAAACAGAAATTATCCATTTGGAGAAAGAGAATGTTCTTCATCATCCCAGACACTGTCTCAAATATACACTTCACAATTTGGCATTTGCCATTTGTGTATTCAAAGCAAAAAAGACAGGGGACATGTACCATTAATGAAAGAATCATCTGTTCATGTTTTATAGCCTTAACTGTAACCAAAATCTGGTGAGTTACTTTAATAAGTGGCAATCACAGAGAATTATCTGAAGAAAATAAAAGAAAGACAAAAATCTAAGTGCTCCCTAGTGAAAAGATACAACTTATCGATCTTATTAAGTTGGGTTTTGAGCCCAGTTAAAGACCCTTACCAAAATCATACATATTTAACAAAATAGATTCACTTGAAAAACATTTTAAAAATCAATAAAGCATTCATTTTTCCATTAAAACTAAACATATTTCAAAGAGACATGGAAAAACTGAAATATATCACCAGGTGTTAGTACTAAGTAGTTTCAAGAGTTTTAAGGAATAAAAATGCCCAAGTTTTAATGGTCGAACTTTCTTTTCCTGTGTCAGCTAATAACTGGATAGATTTGGGATAAGAGCCAATCAAGCTAGAATGCAGCTGGTTCATTTCTGAGTGCCTTGATTCAATCCAAAAGTTCAAACCTATCTGAGCTGGTCTTTTGTTTTAGACTTTCACCAAAGAGGACTGAGCTCAAAAGTATATCCTACACATTTTTAAATATAAAATGACTGTAAAAAATAATAAATTCATGAGTTATAAAATACAGTAAGTGTTGTTTCTGTCAAAAGTAACTTAAATGATACTAAGGGTTTATAGGATCCAAGCAGTATAACACTGAGAAGTAATCATTAGATTATATTTTAAAACCCTGGACATAAAAATAGTTAATTTACCATGATATTCTCTCTATAAAGCCAAGTTAAATCTAGTATATCAAAAGAGAGTATTGGGAAATTATTCATGTGGTATATAAACTTCTGAGTAGATAGAAATATTTCTTATTTATTAAAATTTCCTTTTTAAATTTTTTAGTGTTGTTTAATTACTGTTGTCCCCATTTTCTCCCATTGCTCTCCCCTGCCCTGCTCACCCCCACTCCACATTCAATCCTTCCCCTTATTGTCCTTGTCCATGGGTCCTTTATACATGTTCCTTGACTCTTCCCCTGCTTTAATTATTACAAATGTTAACACAAAAAGTGCTTAATTTTTCCTCTCAGTAAACCATATGGTAGACCATAGGATCTTCTTTGATATGTCTTTTATGGTTTACAGGGAAATTAAAGTTAGTAATAAGAGACAACAGATGTGTATAAGAAAAGCTGGTTAAAATTTTTTAATACAAGATGTTTTTACTTTCAGATAATTTTGAATATATCACAACCATAATTTTTCCATAAACATTAACACATTTACATGGTCTGAAATAAAAATGGATGTCTATTTATGACTGGTCTTCAAGGCCTCTCTGCATTACCTCAGTGTGCCTCTTCAAACCACTCCAAATTTCTCAGGCTTTCATAAAACTGTAAATTTTCATAAGTCTCCTATTCAAGTTCATACTGGAATCTATAAATCATTACATTCTCATATTTTATCTTTGCTATATAACTGATTTATCCAAGGAAACCTTCAAAAGGTAAATGGTTGAGAAATTCACTTCTTAACATTTTCATGTAAAAAACATCCTGAAGGTCTTCACCCCTATGTTCATTGCAGTATTATTCACAGTGACCAAGAGATGGAAACAAAAGAATGCCTCTGGACAGATGACTGAATAAAGAAGATGTGGTATATATATATATACTATGAAATACTACTCAGCCATAAGTAGAAATACTGCCATTTGCACCCACATGGATGGATCCTCGGAATATCATGCTAAGCAAAACATCAGACAGAAAAAATCAAGAACCATATGACTTCATTCATATGTAGAATATAAAACTGCAAGCAACAAATAAACAGACAAGGTAAACAAACATCAACTCATAGGTGCAAACAACAGTATCGTAGCACCAGATGGAAAGGGTGATGGGGGCTAGTGGAGGGTAGAGGGGGTAGAATGAATGGTGAGGAAGATGATTTGACTTTGGGTGGTGGGTACAATGCAATATACAAATGATACATCACAGAAATGGACACTTTATATAATAAAATACATAATAAATATAATAAAATTATATATTAACCAATGTCACTTCAATAATTTTATACATTTTTTTTAAAGATAATACTAACTCCAAAAAGAAAAACCCATTTATATTCAATGTTATATTCCTCAGGCCAAAAATAAAGCAAAAACAAATAAATAATAATATATCAAAAGCAAATAAAACACTCTAATATTTCTAATCCTCTGTTCATCAGTGAACGATAATTGTCCAGGGAACATGTGAAATTCTTATGGATAAAGAGCTTTTGAGTAAAGACTCCTTTCTTTTATCACCAAAACTTTCCCTCTGGAGTTTCGCTGAGAGGTTGGTGGCGGGCAGCAGGACCCCAGCTGCTATTTGGTAACAGTTTCATCATCAAAAATAAAGTGTGGAGGCTGAAATCAGCTTGTGTCAGACTTCATGCAGAGTTTTAAAAGTGAAAAATAATTGGTAACTCTAACTACAGATAAAAATGCTTAAGGGTACATGCACTGTTTTAGCAATAAAGACAACCCAGTCTAGATAAAATTTCTATCAGATGTAAACCAGTTATTTGTTAGTATCAGAAGTTGTTCTTGCTGTGTCTGATTCGAGGAAATTACAGTTCACATGGAACTGAATCACACCTGGATTAATCTGTCCTACAAACGGATTACTGCTTTTCACGTGAAGTCAATTAAATAAACATCTGCAAAGGTTTACTGAAGGAGATAACAGAAGCTCATGAGATCCATCACAGGGAAATGCTCAAGGTAGGACAGGTAAGTCTAAAATACAGGGGCTTAGAAGACTTAATGGGCAAGATCCAAATTATCTCAACAACTGATGGAAGAGGACAGGCCACAAAAGGCAGTGAAAGGTCAAGATCAGTGGTTGCATTTTAAAGTAGTCTACCAGAGCCCTTTCCAGAACCCAGAGTACAAGAGAAAGCTATGCCCTGTCTTCTGAGCTCTTGAGTTTCTCATATGCCTCTTAGTAATGGCTACTTAGAGAAATAAATCTTTAATTTCTCAAATATTACCAGGTAAGTGCAAATTGAACCTATTATTGTTATCCTGTCATCAGCAAACATATATTATTAAAACATAAAAATAATGACATTTAGCCAAGATACAGAAAGCACTCAAGCCTTACTTTCAAGAAGTTATTGTCAAATATGATTTTAGGTTGGTAGCTCTAAGCCAATTCTTATTTATTTCCAAAATACCATGTATCAATCTTTACTGCCCTATTTTTAGCAGAAATTGTAAAGATGCACACACAAAAAGGAAAACATTATTTTATGACATATGAAAGTAGAATTCTTCTTGCAGCTCATGCAAAATCACCCTATCTGGCCAAATTATTATGATTAAAATGATACTTCATATATTGCTAGCATTAACTGTTAATAAACCTATTTAGTAGGACTTGGCATTTATAAATTAATATAAGCAAATTAAAACAAAAAAGCTTATGAATACAGCTACTTTAAAACCAATGAATATTGCTAAAACCATACATAGGTGATGTTTAGAAAAAGTAAGTTACTGAAAGATTCTCATCAGAAATATCTAAATGTAAGCCAAATAGCAGAGGCAAAGTTAATACACAATTATAAACAAATAACATGCCAAATATCATTATTTTACATTACCAGTTGATGTATTATTGCTAATGAAGCATATACGTATTGACAGATACCATTAAAATCAGGGGATGCAATAAAAAATCATTTTTGTATTTCAGTGCAGTAACATTATAACATTAACAAAAGCTCAAACAATACATTCATCAAAACTGTCGACCACCAATGTAGTGCTAACTTAAAACCAACATAAAAACAGCAGAATGGCCCATATAAACAGCCAGAATTATTTTTCTTATTTCTAAACTGGGTCAACTGAAATGAAAATAGGAGTGATGATGAATAATCAGCTCTCATCTTCCCTCCTGCTATTCAGGGGGCAGAAATAAGTCTGATAGAACCATTGATGAAGAAGAAGGGGAAAAAACCTCCTTTTCAGCATTTCTCCTCAATTTCCAATTTTTTAATTTTTTCTAAAAGTTGTTCAGTTTGAAGATAAAATAACTGGACTCTGGAAGCCTTACACTTGGAAATGAACTCTCAAGCCTGTGTTTATACATAATTTTTGTTAATGGATGGGCTATTTCTCAGTATACTCATATTTACTCAGTCTAAAACTGTACATATGATTAAGAGAGGGTTTAATATTTTGTATCTAATGAATAAAGCAATGCTTAATTTTTTCTCAAAATACATTAATATAAAGATGAAGTCAAAATTGCCAATCATAAAGATTAATTAAAAAAAACTATTTCCCTACATAACTTGTATGATCCAAATAAAACAGACCCACCCAAAGAACAAAACAGACCATCTGCAAACAATGTCAAAAAGCTTGATGCATTTTATATATGATAAGGAATTTTCATAACTCAGTGGGGAAGAAAATTGTAATGTAAGGGAAAGCACTTATACAATCACCTATTTTAAAAAATCACTGTAAAGCTTAATTTTGTGATTTACATCAGTACATAAAATAAATCTTATAGATGATTAATGTGGTCAATGATAAATGAGTTTAAAGTAACAAGTTTACTGAGAAATATGAATTTTTAAAAGCAACACAGAAAATCAAATATGATTTCAACTTTACTAATCCATATGTATAAAAAGTAAGCAATTTAACAAAAATGTTAATTATGTTGGATATGAAATACTAGCTTTTTGTGTTTCTGAAAGTTTCTTTTTACATTGAGAAAAATATATAAGGTTTTCCATATTGCATAGTACATACAAAATTAACCTAGATGATCTGTTTTCCCTAGCTCTGTGTTAAGCTTTACTTCTGTGTGCTCATTGATTATTCCCAAGTTCACAGGGCAACATTTCATGTTTTCATAAATAAAGAATAATCACCATTGTTAACAGCTGGATCCCACCATTTTAAGCAGATGGGAAATTAATCCATCTGTTTCCTATTAGTGAATAGATTTTTAAATGGCAAAAAGAAAAAATATGTGCTTTAAGTGTACATGCAGAGAAAGCAGAATTCAGTTCTATATCATGATTGCAGACAGTACAAGTAATGATCTTACCCACCTCAACAATATTTTCAGTAAATAAATCAAACTTTTAAAATTCCACCATTAATTATCTACTTTTCTACACAAATCTTTCTCTTTTAAACCAAGAAAGCTGTTCAGAAGTAGTTAATTTAAGTTTTATCAGCCATTTGTAATAATAGTAATAGGGTAAATATAATTTTTCAAAATTCTTCCTGAGAATAAGTTGTAAGGAGGAATAGGGCAGGGTTAACATGAGTCTCCTCCATGTGGGAAACAAAAGTCAGGACAACCTAGTTAACGGGAAAGGTGAAGGCTGGAAGAAAACGTGAAATCAATGAAGAGGATCTCTTCCCAATGTACAATTTTGTGAATTACAGGTCTTGAAAATACATAATATGAAACTGTCTTTCAGGGACAGGAATTCATACATGAAGATGTTCTTAATTTTCAGTTGATACTAGGATTAATTGCATAAGCTTTGCTTCGGATAAACAAATGCATTTGGGGATTTGAACTGGAGGGAGCATGAAAGCATCATGCAAGAAGTTATAAATTAATATATTGAAATAGCTGTGTTAAGGCTGCAGGGTACACAAAAATCTTTGAAGCTGTATAGCAGTAAATTGGGAGAAGTTATCCAAGTACAAATGGAATAATTTGTTAAAATTTAAAACTGACTTACATTAAAGCACTTCTAATTGGAATCCCAACTTAAAAGCACCATATCTCATTATGCCTATATTAAAGGCATGTTTTTACTTAATTAAAATTAAATAGTAATTAAAGGTTAGATTCTATAAACTGTATTTTTTCAAAACGTCAGAGGTCCCATAAATGCTGTTACATTGTTAACTATGGAATGAATTACTTCTTCTAGTTGTAATGTAGCCATTGAATTATAGTTACATTTGTTTCAATTCTAGTTTTCTGATATACCATTATCATCATGATCATTTTATCTCTCTCTCTCTCTCTCACACACACACACAAACACAATACATACTTTAAACATTTAAGAAGATTTTAAGAAATGTATACACATTTTCCTTTTTTGCTCATTCTACATTTCCAATTAGCACCAAGAATAAGGTTTTGGCCTGTTTTAAATTTCTAACTATAATTCCACTTGGGCTGAAAACACACAGAAATTTACCTGTTTACCTATCAAAATAATACTTAAACTGCAATGCATATGGGATTTGAAAGACTAAAACTAATGATCCACTGAATGTGATTCACTGAAATTTCTTTATAATATACTTTTGAAATAAAATCATTTCTAGAATAATTCAGCCCAAGAAGAAAGTCCATCTGTCTTCGTTGCATGCTTACAACACTTAGATCCATAATGTACAGTTCATGCATTCCCCAGTTCAACTTTACATGAGACAATTTGCTACATTATTCTCTTTATATCCTGCAACAGGTCCAGAAATGTGTGCCATTTTAGAAGAAAAGTGACATATGGAAGGAAACGAATGTTTTGTTATTTTAGTTTATTCTGATCTAAGTATTAGGTAACATTTATCCAATGCTTACTATGTGTGAAACATTTTATTAATATCATTAATTGTTGTATCTTCCAACTTAGAAACTACTGTCAAGTTAACTTTATAGATAACTACATTGAGGCACTTGGAGTTGAAATATGTGGTCCAAGACTACACAATTAGTGAAAATTCATCCGGTTTCAAAGCCAGGCCGTCTGCCACCACAGCCCACACACATGACTCAAAGGGGGCTAAACAGGATAGCCATTTACCTCAAGCTCCCTTATTTTAATAATTTTGTGTTCAAATTTCATAGTGTCAAAAACACTAATATTTGGTAAATACCTGTTGAATTCCCACCAACAGGTGTATTATAATTTTTTACAGTCTAAGATTCAAAGAATTGTTTCCTTTAAAAAAAACTAATGGAAAACCTATTTTCTCAATTAAATGGAAACATTTTTGTAAAACACTTAAATTCAATTTTCTTTTCCATTATATGATAATGTAAATAATAAATAAGTGGATAATTCTACATATTTTTGGTAGCATTGTGGCCCAAACAAAATTTTAATTAAGTGATATTAATACTATAATGAATTTTTACATCAATATATTTATCAAATAAGACTTAATAGACAAATCATTTTAGATGGTAAAATAGTATGATCTCAAATAATAATGGTATAACGGTGTCCAGACACACTAAATCTGACAGTTGCTACCTGTACAATGATGATATCTTTACATATTAAAAACAAGAGGAAAAAACTCTCCTTATTGACAATGGTGGTACAACAATGCTATATGAATTTTGGGGGAGAAAACGGCATTTCCTAGGATAGAGGCCTACACTAATAACTGGCTGCTTTTGACTAAATGACAATCCATTTTCTTATGAGTATTCAGAAGAACAGTCATCATAAATACTGTATTAATATGGCCTGGAGAACATATTTCAGAATTTTTTTTATCATGTTACAACTGGATCAAAGAAAAACTGCCAATATCCTGCAACAGAGAGATTTTCAAACACTTTGATCTAATGATTCTGCTTGTAGGTATGTATCCTTAGGAAATTAACAGATATATTTAACAGCTATATGTTCAAGGATACTCATTTATAATAGGAATAGTTTATAAAAGATAGACATGTTCATATATGTGATATACAGATATAGATATATTTCTATATATATAGAAGTGAAATAAATGTCACAAGTCCAGGAGACAAAATACTGAGGGAAAAAATAGGAAGATCCAAAAAGGCTTCTGCAACACTACACAAGAAGACTTCAGGGCTTTGCAGCCATGGAAAGGACCATGTTCATCAGGAGCCTGGGGCCTGGACATGCAGAAAAAGAAAACAAACTGCTCAAACAAGCTCCTTTTAAGGTCCCTGAAACCCCAATAGAGAGCAAGAAGAAAACAATCACCTTCCCTTTAAACTCCATACCTTCTCCACTCTGTGGATACAATTCTAAATCTTTCCAGATCTATGCTGACAGATGAGTATGTACATTCAAGCACTGCTGGGTTAATTCCACCAATACAATTCCACAAGCACTCCACATGCCCCTCACTGAGTCATCACTTTTCTCACACTGAATACAGCTTACCTCTTACCCTCAGCTTTCACTGGTCAGTAGTTCCATAGCTCCTGCCTCACAAACACTTCCCAGGTCCTTTTTCTCATCTCCACCACCACTGATACTGCCTGAGTGGAAATGCCCTTACCACAGAGAAAGTATGTCACCTCCCTCAAAACATCTCTCCCTACCTTACCTCAGTCACCTCTTGGTTATTCTCCATATTGTTGACCAGGTAATAATCTTTTGAACAGTCAAACGTGATCATAAAAACACCCAGTAAAAAATCCTACAATATCACTCAAGTTATTCAGGATAAAATTCAAAATCAATATTACAAGCCTTTTCAACAGAACTGTAATATAATACTAGTAGACCGAGCATGTGCAAGAGTCCAAATCAGCTGTAATTTGTCTAAAATTCTACAATCAAAATTTGGAAAGACCCTAACCTTATTTTAGTAAAGTATTATTTTTATTTTGGATTCCATGTTAAGAATGGAGACATTTAAAAGTGCTGAGCCTTCTGAGCTGTCTGAACGCAGCTCTGCTGTCTTGGGGTGACGTTTTCTATCTTAACAGCTTTATCTCTTGCCACTCGGCAACCCTTTTCCTCTCTCTCTAAAGTACTTTCATATTATAGAACATACTGTGTTCTCTCATGCCTCTACAACTTTGTACTCTTTTTTCACCTGAGCAAAATGATGGTCTCTCTCTTTTCTCTTTGGGGAGAATTACCTATTAACTCACTAAGCCCGTCTCAGCTCTCACCTCTCCAGAAATGCTCCCTTGACTCAGGCCTCAAGCCACACACTATTGGAGGTATGTTCCCCACTCATTTTTCTGCCATACAATCTCTACTAACCACAATACCCAGTATTTGTCAAACTCTCTACTCAACATTAAACACACCTGTCCACTTAATTAAAAGAAGGATTTGAAACGGTCCACTACAAAACTCAGTGCAATCACCACTTGGAGGAGCAAGTAGGAAAAGCAGGAGAGGAAGCCTCAGCATCAATGACCTACAGTCACTGAGGCAAAACCTGGTATGCCATGTTCCACACCATGTCAGTCATCTACCCAGGAGTGCCGGGAGTGTCCACAAGTCTCCCTAAACTTCTGAGTAATCTACCCTATGTTTGTAAAGATTATAAAGACACTTTACTCTAAAGTCTGTAATTCTTTCAGTTCATTAATATCCAGTAGTGTCTGTTCAGGTAAAATTTACAACCAACTTTTCTAAATAAACGTAGAATTTAAGAAGTCAGCAATTTTCATTTTTATGCATAACATCACAGACACAATCTATAAAAAATGTGATTTATTAGTTGGTATTACCTGAAGACATAAATATTGCAAAATACATATGGCTAGAAATCCAAGAAGCAGAAATATCAAAGAAAGTTGACTTTTCTCAAAAAAAAAAAAACATAAATTTTATTTTCCTCAAATAATCAATTAGGAAGCTACCAGCATGATTTCATTCCCCCCCGAAAAAAAATTCAACCAACAATAAACATTCTGCATTCACAGGAAATATCAGTTTCAAATCAGCTCTAAATAATCTGTGTGAAATAGGCACATCTAAACTCTGTGAGGCTCACCCTGGCCAGGTAACACAGTCGGTTAGAGCAACACCCCCACACACCAAAAGGTTTCAGGTCCAATCCCCGATCAGGGCACATACCTAGGTTGTGGGTTCAATCTCTGCATGTATCTCTATCGCACTCACATGTCTGTCTGTCTGTCAGTCTGTCTTTGTCTCTCTCCCCTCTCCTCTCTCTCTAAAATCAATGAGAATATCCTCAGATGAGGATTTAAAATAATTAAATAAACAAACAGATGAACTAAAGTCTGTGAGTCTCAGCTTCCTATTAAATGAATTTGCCTTTCATTAACATCCTTTTCCATATCCAAAATTTTATAATTCAGTAAAACACAAAGCCTTGTAATGCATACAAAGGGTATCCAGAGGAACCGAGAAAACCTACAACTATTACTTTCATTTTTAAGACAAAAATATTCTATAAGCATTTCTTTTAATTAACATAATTTCTGATAAACTTGGAACTAAAACATTTAGTTATACTTTCAGTGAAATTGCATTTTTCCAAATAAATATAGTTGTGTTAACCCTGTGCTAAAGCAAAATATTGTATCATGCTATTATTCTCACCCTCCCCTCAACAGGAGTTTTAGTGGGGTCACAGGAAGTTGGATTCCAGTTTCTGAGGAATACACGTAAGTAACAAGTACATTTTTGTATCTATTAGAGAAACAATCTCTACATAAGGTAAATCCCTGCCTAAATGACATTTTGATAAATAATAAAGCATACTAATCCAAGCAACCCATTTTTCTGTTTCCTGGAAAATAGATGATTGTTTTTAAAACAAAACCACTTTGGCTCTCTGAAAAGAGGAATTCAAGTATACGTATATATACAAGTAGTCCTCACTACTAAATAATGATTTGTGGAATAAAGGGGTAAAAAAATGTCCATCGCTTTACTGTCAATTTATATCTGAAAGCAGAAAATAACATACCAACTGAGCATCAGAATGGAAAACAATACTCATTTCAAAGTATGTCAAAGAAATAATGGGACAAAAATAGCTACAAAAATATAATAATATTCTCTTTTCCAATTGAAGAACATAGATTTTTTTTCCCTAGTACTTTTGCCACTTCTATAAGGGCTCGGGAGGAATAAAACCCTGATTTTGAGATTCACTGAGTGAGCATGGTGTAATCCCACAAGGGATGAAGAGATTGCTAGAGCTAAAACTCTGATCAGCTGACAATTTGTAGTTTTGCTAAATACTCTTGGGGAGTAATTGTTCCAAATTTTCCTTTCTTCATTTTTCCCCTCTTACTGATATAGACTGTGCACATTTAGATTTGCTTGTAACAGATATTCAATTGATTTTGCATTTTGAAAAGGTCAGAGCTTGAAAGAAAAAAAATACGGATTTCAATAATGTAAGAAGGCCATTCAATGCATTACCAAGCACTTCTGAATATTTTACCATGGAGGCTTTAACCATGTGCCATATTAAAACAAATGCCTTTATTTCAGTGAAGAAAACTTCAAAAAATTTACTTATTGATAGAAGTTACTACAGGTCATAACCAAAAATCACTCTGGAATTATAACTTGAAGTTAAGTAACATGAAAAATGTACATGTCACTTGTGAATGAATTTCTTTTATCTCACGTTTATTAAAAATGTGCCTTATTTACGCCCCTGAATTTAATGACTACTGAATATTACATTTGAAGAGGAGGGAGAAGGCATTGCATCCACTTTAAACTTTTTTAACTTTGAAAGCTCTGGTGTGATATGTGGAAAACATTAATCAGGAATAACTTAGGATGTCCCACAGTTGGCAGTTGCCCATATAACGTGGTTCGTGAGTCACTACTGGCCTCCTGAACATCCTCTTCACTATCTGCCATTACAGTCCTGAAAGCCTTTCAGTCTTGAGAGACTCTATTATTGAACCCATTGAAAGATAAAACATCTTAAGCCATTATCCCTAATTCACACATGGCTCAGAGCTGGCAACCACTGGAGAGCAAAGACTCATGGGGA
This sequence comes from Tonatia bakeri, assembly GCA_004024845.1. Lineage (NCBI taxonomy): Eukaryota > Metazoa > Chordata > Mammalia > Chiroptera > Phyllostomidae > Tonatia > Tonatia bakeri. The sequence goes on from PVIA01005010.1 coordinate 22,503, forward strand.
TGAATGGGCAAAAAACAGTCAACAAGAATGAGGACAAGGAACAGCCCAGAAAAAATAGAGACAGGACAGCATCATACGTACATACAATTTAACTATTTTGCCACAAGGCCTGCGACCAGCCCAAAAAGTTGATTCCCAAAACCATACACAGATTTAAAACTAAACTCAGTTCACATTCTCAGGCTAATATTTGGCATGCTCTGACACAAATCCAATCAAATGTGGAATTGTTCTCAATTTCTATAATTTGTCACTTCAAGATGTTATACTGTTATACAAATGGAATCATACAGTATACCCTTGGGGATTTTTTTTCGACTCAGTATAATTATCTGGAGATTCATTCAGGTTGTGTGTATCAACAGTCTGGGTTTTTTTGTTGTTGTTTTCTGAGTATTCCATGGATATATCATGGTTTGTTTATACACTTACCCACTGAAGAATATCTGAGTTGTTTCCAGTTTCTGGCTATTATGAAAAAAGCAGCAATAAAACCTTTGGGTTCATGTATTTGTATAAACATGAGCCTTCATTTTTCTGGAGTAAGGACCCAGGAATGCAATTTACTGGGTTATATAGTAGTTAAACATTTAGTTCTTAAAGAAACCTTAAAAATTTTCTAGATGGTATAATTCTTTTTACATGTTGCTGAATTCTTTCTGCTAATATGTTTTCTAAGGATTTTATTCGTACCCTGAAGAGGTATGTTGGTCTACAATTTTACTTTTTTTGTACTGTCTTTGCTTTCAGTATCAGGATAGTGTTAACTTCACAAAATGAATTGAGAAGTGCTCCCTCCTTTCTTATTTTCTCAAAAAGATTGTGTAGAATTGGTGTTAATTCTTCTCCAAATTCTACAGAGAAACCATCTGGACTTGAAGATCTTTTCTTTGTAAATTTTAAAACCACAAATTCAATTTCCTTAATAACTAGAGAGCTATTCAAATTATTTCATATTAAATGAGTTATAGAAGTTTGTGCCTTTCAAGAAATTATTTTATCTTGTCAATTGTCAAACTTATATGAATAGAGTTGTTTGTAGCTTCTTTATTCACTTATTGATGACTTCAGGGTCTGTATTGATAGCCCGTTTCATTACTTGTACTGGCCATCAGCTTCTTCCCTTTTTCCTTTGTCAGTCTAGCTAAGAGTTTGTCAATTTTGTTAAACTTTTCAAAACACCAGCTCTTGGTTTCATTGTCTCTTTTTTTTTCTGTTTTCAATTTCATTGATTTCTGCTCTTTATTGCTTATTTCCTTCTCTTTGTTTTATTTACTTTGCTCTATTTTTCTAGGTTCTTAGAGTGGAAGTTTAGATAACTGATCTAAGACTTTCCCCTTTCCTACTGTATGCATTAACTGCTATACATTTTCCTCTAAGAAATGCTTTAGGTAAATCCCACAAATGTTCTTGATGTATTTTCATATTCATTCAACTCTGTATATTTTTTCAATTTCCATTGAGGTTTCTACTTTGATCCATGTCTTATTTATAAGTCCATTGTTTAGTTTTAAATTGTTGAGATTTTTCAGTCATCTTTTTGTCACTAATTGCTAGTTTGTTCCATGTTGTTGAAAACATACTCCATAATAATTTAAATTCTGCTAAATTTGCTGATGTTTGTTTTATGACCCATGTCTTAGTATGTCCTAGTATGTTTTAGAACACGCTGCCTTGCCACTTGAAAAGAATGTATACGGATTCATTTGCTGTTAAATGAAGTGTTTATAAATGTCTATCAGATTCTGGTTACAAAATCCACATATTGTCTTGCTCTCCTTAAATAATGCATGTGCATTAATTCAATTCAGGGACTCTATATCACCCCATCACAGATATTGTTAAAAATTAATTATCTGAACACATCTAAAACTTCCTAACTCTATTATCTCAGACATTATTCACATCATTGTATGTGTGAAAAGATTCTGATTCACACTTTTAGAGTGCTTTTCTATATAGCAACTAACAAGATCTTCACACCCCACGCCCTCTGAAATTGCGCTGAGGATTAAACTAATGCAACACATACATTTTAGATCCCTGGTTCACACTCTGCACTGCAGAAATATAGTTGCTATCTGAGTCAGTACAACAGAGTGGTCAGATTTGAACTGTAGTTCTGACAATAACTAGTTTAGTGACCTGTACAAGACTAGTAGCCTCCTAACTCAACTTAATCAACTTGAAAATAATGACACTACATACCTCAAAGGGTTGTGTGAAAATTAAAATATTTAATACATGTGAAGAGCTTAGCGATCAGTGCCTGGCACCAAGTATATGTGCAGTGAGCATTTGCTATAATTTTTATCATAGGTCTACCACCTATGATAAAAAAAAAGATTGTCAATAAAATCAACACATCAATATCCTCTAATTTGACTTACCTTGCCACTATTTTAAAGCTAAAAAGTAAACCAGCAAGGTAAATTAAACTAAAAAGGTAAATGAAATTGCCTGATCATTTTTGGTATATGAAAAATATTTTCATAGGTTAAAGTAGTACTTATTCCTCTGTTCTTTAACTGTCATGCTTTATAACTGGTGACCTAGTATACACATTGCTAAATCTACCCAGATCTAAATAATACATTTCACTTTTTTATATCACAAATCTCCCTTAAATTACTTTAGAAAATTGTGAAATAGAGCAGTTTGTTCTTGTGAAGAAAAACAAAATATGTTTATAATCGATGAATAACAGAAGTCGAAAAGCATGATCATCTTTTGGTAACTGGTTCAACATAACAGGAAAAGTTGAGCATATTTTCTATTCATATTATAAACTATAAGACATGGAAAAGGCAGTGGAAGACAAATACCATATGAGCTCACCTATAAGTGGAACCTAATCAATAATACAAACAAGCAAGCAAAATATAACCAGAGACATTAAAATAAAGAACAAACTGACAATAACCAGAAGGGAGGTAAGAGGGGATAATGAGGGAGAAGGGGAAAGGGTTCTCAAAGAACATGTATAAAGGACACATGGACAAAGCCAATGGTGGGTAGGATTGAGGGTGGGAGGTAGGGATGGCTGGGGTGGGGGGGGAGTGCAAAAAGGAAAATGGAGACACTATACTTGAACAACAATTAAAAAAAAAAAAGACTTCTTTGTTTAACAAATAAGTTATCTCCAAGACTCTCACTACCCAGTGCGTTATGAATATATTTTCTCCCAATCTCAATATTTATAATAAATGACACTTGCATTAATGTTATTTTGATAAATAATAATATAAAAAAAACAAAATGTTAAAAAGAACTTTAAATTGCCTCATATTTCCACAGTTAATAAAGAAATGAATGCAAATATTTCTATGATACAAGTCAGACAGCTCAGGCTTTTCAGCTAAGAAAGTTCCTCTTGGTGTATCTCATACAGACAGAAACATCATTCTAATTTGTATTGACCTAGAACACTTAGAGGAGCAAAGCTTCTCCTGCTTACTAATCCAACAATTAAGATAATCAGAATAAAGATCATTCATATCCATCCCAGAAAATAATTTATTTACAAACTGATTTCTAATTTGGGGGAGAAATACCACCCTTTCTGTAAACATTGTATGGTGAGTATAAATGGCACCCTCTTCAGATGTACCTATAAATGTGTGTGCTGTCATTAGTCAAGAAACTAAAATAGAAACAATTAGGCAGCTGCTATACATAAGGCCTTGCATTGGAACAGAAAGCAAAAATTTTGCCTTTAGAGTTTACAGTCTAGCTAAATGTATAACTGTATGTCATAACAATGAATCTTAAACTTTATGCATCTATAGAATACCTTTGAATATTAGAATTTTGGATGGCATATATAAAAGAAAATAAACTACTTAAAATATCACTAGTCATAAAAGTAAAAATCCTAAACAGTTGTTCCAATTGGATGCCTTAGCATATGTCCAGTAAATATGTGATCTTCCTTTGCTGTTGACTTGATGTTTTAACATGCTTCTTGGGTGACAAGGATTATAGGAGACCAGCATAAGATAAGACAATGATGAGCTGCAGTAGTCAGCCATTATTCTACAAAAGAGGGATTCAAATTGGGTCTTGAAGGATAAACAGAATTTAGATAGGAGAGAAGGGGTATGACATCTAGAGCAGTATGGACAAAGACCTTGGGCTAAGAAAGCATAAGACCTATTTGAAGGCCAATGAAGTACACTTGGAAGATTGGGGTGGTAAATTTGAGAAGCTGAATAGCTTACAAAAATGCCAAGCATATAAATTAAACACAAATTTAATAAATTTAAAATACCAGGCTAAGATATTTCAAATCTCTATAGACAAAAGACATGTACTGGCAATGCTCTGTTGTAATGGCAGCATGATGAGGGAAGGGTGAGAGGACTAATAGAGGTGACCTGAGCGAATAAAATATTGAAGGGCAGTGTAGACTGGACTAGTCTACACTAGAGTAGTGTAGACAGGAAGTGAGAGAACTCCAAACAAGAATCATGAAAGGAAAAAAATAACTGGATAAAGAAACAACATAGAAGAAAAAGCATACAATATGTTGTGGCTTAAAGTATTAATATATAGGATATTTTTACTAACTTATTAATATTTATTTTTCTAGCTTCATTGAGATGTAGTTAACAAATAAAATTGTGTATATTTAAGGGTTAAAATGTGGTCATTATATATGGAATCTAAAAAGTCCTGAATTCATAAAAGCAGAGAGGAATCCTCCTTGATTAAAATAAACAGTACTTTTTAATACAGAAATGTATTAACATTCCAGACCCCATTCAACGACCCACTCAATGCAATTTGCATGAACAGGGTGGCTGAGAATCAAGTGCTGCATTTTATTTGAGTGGTCAGTATCCTATCCTCTACATCACTTTCGCCGAGCTCATACCCCTCTGACACACACACAAATAGACCACTAGACTATGGGAAAAAAGTGAAAATAGAAGCTTTGGAATTGGAAAGACCGGGGTTTGAATTCTACCTCTGCCATACTGTGATATCAAGAAGTTAATTAAAACCTCTGACATTCAATTATTTCAACTGCGTAACTGAAATGGCAATACTTACCTTAAAGCATAATGATAATTTAAATTCTGCTCCCTAAAGTGATTGTCATAACACATTCAGTATGTGTTGAATTAATTTCTTACTTAAGACTATACAGATCTGTTGCTTACAAAACTCAAATTTTTTATCTGTAGATAAAATACTACTTTTACATTCATTAATTTAAATGTTTTTTCTTATTTTTAACTTCTCTTTAGTTTACCAGTTTTGAAACAGTATAAATTACACTCCCTGGCAATGTTTCCTCAACTTAATGCTTTATTCACTTGATAATCAATCTCCTTATTAAGAAATTCTACTGATGTTGTTACATAAGCCACATGAAATCATAAAAATTGTTCGTGAATGTTACATAATGTGAAACTAAATACCTTACCTAACTTTCCTTTAGAAGTCTTTGAAACAGGCAGGTAGAGTATATTTATACACAAACATAATTTTATTTTTTTAAAGATTTTATTTTTATTTATTTTTAGAGAGGGAAGGAAGGGAGAAAGAGAGAGAGAGAGAAACATCAATGTGCGGTTGCTGGGGGCTGTGGCCTGCAACCCAGGCACGTGCCCTGATTGGGAATCAAACCTGCGATGCTTTGGTTCACAGCCCGAGCTCAATCCACTGAGCGACACCCACCAGGGCACACAAACATAATTTTAAATTGAAAACATAATGACTAGCAATAGAAAAAAACTATTAATGGGCACACTGTTGATAGATGTTAGTTACCTAATATATGTAGAAGTAAAGGATAATTTGAATGGTATATATCTTACTTTTGGCACAAGAAACTGTGACATTTCAATGTGGCAATGGCTGAAATATGTTGTTTCTAAGAATAAATCTTCTAAAGTTAACTTGACAATCACGAGGCATTTCTACCTCACCTACCAAAAAAATCCAAATTTGCTTTTTTGGGGATCACCCTCTCCCACTATCGTGAGGTCTATACTTCTTAGTAAAAATCTAAGTGCTTCACTGATAAAAGCTTAAATTCAAATAAACCCACACTTTATTTCTGAGAAGATAATATCACTACTCCTTTTTGTGACTCAGAGCTAGAAGAACAATGTGATCTTAACCAAGCAAACAAGCAGACCTGAAATAATTCAAAGAAATGCATTTGGTATTTCAAGAACTTAGGGGAAAAGTTTTGTTAGAGTTGAAAAAATGTTATGTGTGATGTAAATTCTACTAACATAATTCACTATGATTTTTCTAATCATGGAGAATGAATAATAATTTACTTCTGATTGTTCATTGTACAGCATCATCTAAAATTCATCTAAGTGATGAGTATAGTATTTCTCAAAGAAGAAAAGGTAAGATCCATTATTTCAATAAACCTTAGATATTAATTTATTTGTGCACTAAAAAAGCATGTTTTGTCTTATTTAAGCATGCTAAAAAGCCTTACAACAAATACAATCACATGGCATTCAAAAGTTGATTATGTCTATTAAAATTCTCTATCTAACCTTTCCAAAGAATCTGAAACCCTTATATTGAAATTTTTAAAGGCAATAATTAGAAATATTGATTGCATAACCTGAGGAAACCATACCAATAGAATCATTCTAAATCTATAAACATTTGGCTAATTTTTGCCATTACTAAAAGAGCAATTATTGATTTTGAGAAGATCAATGAACTGTAATCTGTTCCAATCTATTCTAATAATACTATATTAATGAATTAAAATGAAATTTAAAAGTTACTTATATGTTTGTCTGTAAGGTTAGGTTATCATCACAAAAAATACCTTCTTAAAAGAGGAGACATTAAAACTTTAGGGAGAAGGAAAAAAGAAGCAAAAGGAAAATACACCAATGGCCAAAGACAGAAGTTAAGGGTAAATCATTAGACTTGGAAACAAACTAAATGTTCATCACCAAAAGAATGTATAAACTACATAGTACATTCATAACAGATGTGCACAATAAGCCAGACTATACAACAGTTAAAACCAATGAACTAGAGGTACATGTGTCTTCATGGATTAAAGTTTAAACAATGCTTTATGTTGTTTATGAATACATATATATATAATAAAAAGTGAAAACTTGTTTAGCATGAAAAATATCAAATTGAGGATGGTAGTTTTTCTGAGAAGTAGGGGAAGATAACAGAATGAAAGAGTACATAGGATGCTTAGCCTGGGCCCATAATGATAATGTCCTAAAGCAAATAAGGCTGAATATTTAAATTGGGCAAGATTGGATGGAGTGTTCATTATGTTATTCATTTCAAACCTGAAATAGTACCCAATTTTAATTTTTTTTAAATAATTGGTCTTAAAGATTGTAATTAGCATAAGCAAGCAATAGCAATGTAAAGGAGTACCTAAGTTGTACTGAGATGCCTGAGGAACGCAAAATATAAATGTTTTCAGAATCACAATCCTGCTCTCAAAAATACGTTCTCAATGTATTTCCCCCTGGATATATGCAACAAATGATATTCACGTTCATGTTTCATGTACATTCCAGAAGCTATCTGTGGTGAAATAAAGCATTAAGTAATTCACAACTGTCACTAATCGGAAAGGGAGAGAAATAATCCTTCCCTCACTAGAAATGATGGGAAGCAAATTTAGTGCTGTATCTGCTGCTTTAGTTAATCTCTATTTTCACTCACACAACAAACTTATAGGAGAACATGCCCATTAAAATGAGGAGGTAAGTCTAGAGGAAACTTCAATAGGCACTAATTTACTTGCTTACAAGTTATTTACAAATATTAGTCTTCTATAATATGGAAACTGCCATCTCATGAAACCTGTTTCTGGCTCTCTCTACTTAGCATCAGAATTGGGCATTCTCTACCATTCAGAGCCTTTCATATGTCATTCCTTCTGCCTGCATTGCCCTTCATGCCCCATAAGCCATTTACTTCTCACTTTATTGGTCTCAGATAAAATGATCTAGCTTCAACAAGACCTTCAGGCACCACGCTGTTTTAGTAGTACTCATTTATTTATGGATATTCCCCCTCTCTCATACATTAGAACTGAAATACCAAGTGGACATGTATTTCATTCACTAAGGGAGAGTTAGAACCTGATATGTCTGGCATATCATGTGGGCCCAATAGATGTAGTCTGATTATATTTGAAACTCATCTTTTTAACTTGCTTCACAAGTAATTACAAATCCCCGTGTGGTGGGAATTTCTACTATAAAATATTTGTAATTTACTTCTTTTGTTAATCTTTTTTTCTGAAGAATTATAGAACTAATAATAGTTTAGTGAGTGGGCAAAGTGCTTAGAACAGCACTCAAAATAAAAGAAGCATGATAAAAATTTTTTACCAGAAAAACCATCAGAGGCCATCTATTTATTCCCTCCTGTAGTAGTCATCCTTATTTTTCAAGGGGAAAAAAAACTATGTATACACACAAATCATTGTTATTTTCCAGTATTTATGAGACATGCAATTACGGATCTGACAACTGTCTTAATATATCCATTTTTAACTTAGAAAAGAAAGTTGGAATCTTAATTAATGACAACTCTGCCAACATAATAAATACTTCATTTCAATGTTCTTTTCTGCTTGTCAAATTGTCATAGAAGAAAATGGTCACTGGAATTTTAAATTAGTCTTAATTATGCTATCATATAAAAGTCAAGGAAGTCTAAATCAAAAAACATCAAGCAAATGCAAGGACTCCTTCCTCACCTGAAGTCACAAAACAGTTGCATTATATTAACGCTTCATGGGTATTCCCAAAGAGAAATCCCATATTCTCTAAATAAGGCTGATGTGGCTCAGTGGTTCAGTGCCAGCCTGTAAACCAAAGGGTCACCAGTTCGATTCCCAGTCAGGGCACACACCTGGGTTTCAGGCCAGGTCCCCAGTGGGGGGCGCACAAGAAACGAGCACATATTGATGTTTCTCTCCCTCTCTTTCTCCTTCCTTTCTCCTCTCTCTAAAAATAAATAAATAAAATCTTTAAAAAACAATAGGGATGTTTGCCTATACTTAGTAAAAATGGAATTGTAAATTCAGTAATATCACTGTGCTTAAATTAAGAACTGATGGATGCCACAAACTCATCTAAAAAATTGTGCCCTTTGGAAAAGATTACTTTTTAAATAGTTTACTTTATCAAGTGGTACCTTTAGAGCTTCTTTACTCAAACACAAATTCTAAGGAAACAAAGAAATAATACAGGAAACCTTAAAAAGAAACAACACTGTTTTATTTCAATTTATTATCTGGAAATACCTTAAGAGACTATGAGTTTTAAGAAGATAAAAGAAAAACATAAAATAATAAGAATTATTGTTTGATTACATTTGTGTATGTGTCCCAGAAATGTGTGTGTACATTTGGTTACACAAGTAAATTCAAAAGACTTATTTGGTCTTACACCTTATTGTTTTAAGGGAAAATATCTTCTGTAGGAGGAATAGCAAAATAAATTCTTTCATCAATTTTAATAACATACATGTATATTTCATTTTGTTTTCTTGTATATAGTTCAATGAACCAGATTCTTTATAAGATATAAATACCACACATACTCTATCTAAAATTCTACCTAATATAGCTTTCAATTATAGTCATAACACTGCTAATTAGGTACCCAAACAAAATCATACCATGGCTGAAAAACTGACACCTGGCTGCAAAAGCTACCTAACACTCAAAATTAATATTTTCATAACCAATTAAAAGAAGCTGGTTTTAATTATCTGAAAAATGCACCTACATTTTTCCAAATTCAGAATTAGAGAGTCTCAAGTATATAATGTAGTAGTATTAATTCTTATAATTTCTAGATTATTTATCACCTTAATATTTTACCACACTCTAATCTTTCTATTAAATTTAGTATCAAGAAAAGAAATGATACAACTAATGACGTAGGTCAAAACATAGACCTGGACAAAGGCTTCTAAGTCCTGGTCATGGCACTCAACTTTCTCAACAATATGAAAAAATTTGAGAGATAGTAAATATCTGTCAGTTGAATAAGTAAAGAATGAGCAAACAAACCATCAGAAGCAGAATTCAAGGTCTTTAGCAGCAGCCCCTAGTCACTTCTACTGCAGCAGCACCCTCAGCGGTGCAGAGCTTCACGTGTATCTATGAACTTCCAACAGAAGCAGACGTTTCAACTAAGCAAACATACTGAGCGGCAAATATAGGACATGCTCTATGGTATGAGAATAATACAGACAAGATTAAAGTTTTTATGTTTAAGTAACCCATGATCTAAAACTATTTGAAATCAGAAGATCAATTACCAAAATTGTACTGATGCTCAAATCTTGACTGTTATATCCCTGCATAATATTTATTAGGAAACCCTCCACCTTCACAGCATTACCCACATAAACATATACTCAGGACACAAAGTCTAACTGATATGGTCATGATCGCTTAAGAAAATAAAGATTTGGATTCAAGTTCCTACACATTAGATGTCGTCTAATTTCTTGATTTTTGTGAACCTCAGTTTCTCCACCTGAAAATTTCATAGGAATAGTATGAGTGTGAAATTAGAAACATTTTTTTTTACAAAAAGGAAAATACCAAGGATCTTTTAGGCTATGTTTCATGAACAGTGGGCTGAGACAACCTGGAAAGATTTTCTAGAAAATCAAAGCAACATTCATCGTACACCACACGAACTGCTATTATTCTATTTTTTGGACCTAATTTCCTTAAAAAAATCAACCATTAGATACTTTGTTTTGCCTACAGGTATCGTGAAAAAAATAATGAGAATTAAGGGTATTAGGAACCCAGAAAGTAGAATGCCCTGTTTTGGACTAATGATTTCCTGCCATCTTCTTTCCTGTCTGGTTAAACAAAGCCATACCTACAGTATCTCCTTCTTTGTCTTTGCTGAAACTGTTCCTTAGAAACTAAGAAATACCCTTTCCTGTAAATTCAATTTTTAAAGCTGAATTAGTAGGGTCCTTGCTGACAAGAAACAACACCTAATTCTGATACACAGGCAGAAGAAGAAGGAATGTTTGGTGGAATGTGATATAGCTCTCAAAATCAGCAGAAAATTGCAGAAATAGTCTGAACGAAGAGGAAACTGGGAGACTGGGCAACAGAAAGGAGAGTCAAATTAGAAGCTCCAGGTAAGAATGCTGCAGTAGTGTTGCTGCCCTCACAACCCAGCTCGCAGCAGTGGCTGACCTCCACCACAAAGGGCAAATAAAAATTCTACACTCCTACATCTTAGCATTTCTTAAGGTGCTAAGTCCCTTGAGAGGGTCCCATTAGACCAACCTTAGCTGGCACGCAGAAGGGAGGAGGAGCATCTTTCCTTTCCACATCTGTAATATGAGGTAATGTTGTGTCTCCAACCAAAATTACCCTATAAAAATTATCATCAACTAGAATGATGCTCAGATTATGGAAAAGCAAAATGACACAGCAAATGTTCATCACAAAGGCCCTGTCCACCTTCACAGACAAATCAAATTCCACTTTAGCAAAGAGAATACTTTAATTTGCTCATTAAGCCCGTCATTTCCCTATTTTTATGACCACATATTTTTAGACTCTTAAATACAGTAATTACCACTTTCTAACTTTTATTAGATATTTTTACAGGTTTTCTTATTTTACTGGGTTATGAGTTTTGTGAGGGCAGATGTTATATCATTCCTTCGTTCCAAAATTTTCCAAAACATTTAAAATTTTATATAAAACAATAAAATATCCAAATAGAAAAGAAAAATACTGGTGTGTTTTTTCTCATGGTTATTCAATTTTAATAGACTATAACAAATTTAACTAGGTCAACATTTCTAGAAGCATGTTTCAAGTAGCACACACAAATCTCTAGACACATTCATGAAAATAAGTATGAGAAAGGTATGAACAGCCCTTTATTAGAGGTTTTTTCATGCATATTAATCACATTCCAAATTTTGGGTATTCTCAGCTGTAAGAAAAAATATTTAACTCTGTTTAGCAAAGATGATCTAACATATCAAACATATATACTATCAGTAGTGTGATTGATCAGTTTTACCCAACTTTCTAGAATAACTTAAAAATTCTGTTAGACTGAGGATTTTTACTAGCTTTCATACTTGAAGAACTATATAATAAGCTAATAAATATAGCTAAATATTTGAAGACATGAATGAAATACAAACTCACTGAATTTTAAAAGAAGAGAAAGAGTAGTTAATATATACATTGATTTAAGCTCTCTTCATCTTTGTCAATGTGATTTTTTTTCTTTCTGCTCATACTCATATTTCTGTGTAGTCATATCCTACTTCACTGTGGAATTCTGTGCACAACTAAGTGAAGAAAGAACATCTAATATTAATTGAGAATGACTTTACTTCTGTTCAGTCTAAATCAGTATTCCAGATTTTTCCTTTTAGGATTTAGATCCACTCCTGGGTGAATATCAACTGCTATGGTTATGTTAGCCAATAACTACACCAAAGAAGAGTTATCAAACATTATTTTATGGGTCAAATTCTTAGCCTTTGTTGTCTTTGGAAGTACTTTCCTCTTTTCAAAATATCCATAACCTCTTATATGATCACATATACATTTCATAATACTAAAACAAATACATTTCTTACCAAGAGTCATCCCACTTTTTTTAAAGGAATGGTTAAAGTAATATTAAAAAAAACAAATGTACCACCTATTAATTGTACGTAGATGTTCACCAGAATTATACTAAAGAAACTGCACTATCGTCAGCCAGGCACCTGTGCACCTAGATTTATCCTGTCACTGGCAAACGTAACAGGAAGGGAGCACATCTAGACAGCAGCACTTTCACGTCACGCTGTCATGCCTGGATGAGTTCCATTCAGCACCTGCTGGAGTTAGTGTTGTGAAGAACAAAATTTAATATTCAATTAAGACCAACGCAAATCCACTTCACCCAAATCTACACTGCTGTCATTAGTCAAATACAAAACAAAAAATCCCACAAAAATGTTTGCTTTATTTAGGCCTTAGTCTGAGATTTAGATATGACTTAAACTATACTTTAATCATTACAAAAGTATTAAAAAGTCAATCCTAAGTCATCTTTAAATTAACTTGAGTTGGCATTTAGAGCTTTTAAATAGATATACCCAGTGGAATTCATCATAAAAAATACTCATTTCTAGATAAAATTTAACTCATAAATAAGCAAACTTATCCATAAATAATACATATTATATATGTTACAGAGATATTATATATCAAGTTTCAAATTATAATAGTTTTAAGATATTCTTTGGCAAAAGTTATAGCAATTGATGAACCATCATAGATAAGGCATCATAATTTATATCAAGTCAAATAAATAGTTTGTGTGTACATATATGTGTGTATACATGGCAGCAATAGGGAAAAATGTTTAAAAATTCACTGAATTGACAGAGAAAGAAGTGAAAATGATGATTACTGGAGAAAGTGATGGATTTTCTTTTCCTTTGCTCTGATTTGTATATTAGATGCTAAGTCCACATTTTCTGTCATTTTTCATACCACATATTTGACCTATTAGTCTAGCATAGAGCATCTATCTGTCTGTCTATGGAAATATCTACCTGACTGCAGTCATACCTCGGTACTCGTCAACTTCAGAACTCATCAAACCCTGTACTCATGACATTTTGATGAGAAAAAATGTTTCAGAACTTGTCCTTTGCTCAGAACTGGTCACATGTGCTAGAACTTGGATCAGTCAGAACACCACACCATTAGAGAAAACACTTCATCACCGGTTGCTCCCTCAGTATTCCTTGGTTTCGGCACTGGTCAGGAGTTGCAGAACAAATTAATGACGAATACCAAGACAGCACTGTACTTATCTTTCTACCTATCATTCTATCTATAATGATTAAGACATTTATCAGAGAAACTGAAATATCTTCTTATGAAAAGTTTAACCTGAAACCACATTTTTAAAAGTTCAATTTCACACTGTATATGCTTTCAAAAATTAAATGTAGGGATGTGGGGGGGGGGCATAGTGGGGTGAAAATGGGGACAACTGTACTTGAACAACAATAAAAAATTAGATGTAATTTATACTCCAAATTTATATTTAAAAAGTAATATTACCCAAATTCAATATAAAAATACATAATACAAGTACATAATTCTAAGACTGAACTCCATCCATAGATCTTAATCATTAAAAACAGAAAGGAATGAATGCTCAGTATTTTTCATGAGTTATGTTATTTCTATTAAAAAAAGTATTCGTCCTCCCCAATTTTGAGGGGGGTATTAATCAATCACCATTGTATTAATCAACCTCCTTCATTACTGTACTTTTAGGAGCATAAGATGCATCTAGGTTTTAGAGGAGGAAAATACGAAAAATATTTTTGAAGCAAAAAAGTGATAAAATATTTAATAACATAAATATCATAGGCCGCCCCCATCCCCCACCCCAGCAATCCAGGTAAGCTACATTCGGACTATAAGACGCACTCTCATTTCCCCCCCAAATCTGGGGTAGTGCTTCTTATAGTCTGAAAAATACAGTAATTATCTGAATCAGGGTTATGTCTGCAAATTATACTGGACCTAGAAATGTGTATGATTTGAAATGGCTCTAATTATAACTAACATTACTTTTAAAGTCTGTACTCTCTGGACCTGCTCCCTGCCTCTGTTCCCTTGCTCTCAGCCTCCTCACTTTGTTGTGTCTATAAATAATAATCAGATATCTGAGTATCTGCCTCACCTATCAAATTCACACATTCACACCTACACCCAAACCTTAATTTAACCCTGTACCTCACCAAGCTGACTAAACAGGTGCTTACAATTCTATTAGACTCAATGTGTTGCAAGCATATCTTTTATAATTCTACAGCTTTTCCTTCTGTTCTTCATAACTGCCATATTTTCCTTACTATACTTTAGTCTTAGAGTGATTCCCAAAAACATGTGCCTGGGAGTGTGACACATTTCCTGCTCTCCATTCCTATTTCTCAACCACTGTTCACCCCTAACAAACTACCCTCCCTTTTTAAAATCTCTATTGTTATCTTGCCAACGTACAAACTGGATTTTCATATATCTGCAACACTTTCCCTGAAGCTTTAACACTAACTTACAGCCCCTTTTCCACTCTATCTTCTGTGGTGTTGATGTTAATGTAATTCATCTTTTCAGCTCCCTGGCTTCATAATAGATAAAATATATCAGCTCCAAAGACTGTTATTTCAGTGATGTTTTGGCCTCCCACACATACCGTACTTTTCCAATGTTAACATTATACTGTTCACATGTGAGCCAATGATTCCACAGTATGAACTACAGACAGCCTTTCATTATCATATATTTTTAAAAGATTAAAGAAAAAATATCAATGTAAGTCTATCATTCTAATCCATCTATTTTCATCTGAAAATGGTCTTCCCAGTACTTATAATAATAGCAAAAAAACACATTTTAATTAACATTACATTCCATTAACTTTGAAAGGCAATCATGCAGATGAATTAAGATTACTAAATTTGGAGCCAGGCTCGGTTAAATTTCCTGTTCTGCAACTCACACTGCGGTGGGAATTTAGTCACTTCTCTGTGCTCAGTTTCCCCCTATGTAGAGTTCAGGAACAACATAATGCATCCTTACTACATGGTTTTTGTATATTTGGTGCCTGGAACCTGGCACTGCATAGGTGCTTAGTAAGTGTTAGGTTATATAAATGACAATATGCCATGTTTCTTTGTGTAACCATATCTATTACTAGAAATGTAGATCTTCACTGTTTTACTTTTTCTATCTGCTTTTACTACTAAAGAAAGAAGTGCTAAAAGCAGTGGACCTTCCTTCTATTAAATCATTTATCTGATAAAACTCTCAGGAATATTAACCAAATCCAAGAACACAGATGCTCCTAGGCTCTGATTATACCTTTTATTTTTTAAGATTTGTAATAATGTATAATCAGCTATTATATCAGGTTTTTTTTACTACATTGTTGGCACTTAATCTCTTGTTTTCCTTAAAAAAATATCCCTCCCTTACTTTTCCACAATATGCTCTTTTAGATTTTATTTTTCTCTAATCACTCCACATGATCTTTTGCCTCCTTCCTCCGTCCCCACAAAACTTGGCCTTTCCCAGCTCTCAGGACTCTATGTTCTTTACTTCAACACTGAAATCTAATGTCATGATTTTCATATCGTTTCTGTTCTGATGCCACCCAAAACAAGATGGCTGTCCCTGATACATACATCTTCCGAGATCTAGAATTGAGTAATCTGAATACCAATATTCCAATAATTGGACATTACCCCACTTTTACTTAATTTCACAATCACTGCACCAGTATCTCAAAATGAAAACCACTCCCAGACATCCAGTCCATTGATAAGCCCTGTCCAATCCATGCCCACCCCAAGAGGAAGTCCTATACTCTAATTTCTAATGTAATCTGGCCCATTTAATGAATTAATGATGAGATTTTAAAAAAAGGTCAAGCAGTCAGCTGTAAATTCATAAAGACCTTTCATTACCATCCCAAATAAAAAGAACAATGCATCATTATCTTTATGTGGAAGGTTAAAGGAGAGATAACACCATATAGATCACTCATGGTACACTCTAACTCTTCTTCTTGCCTAGATATTTGAAGTAGATTAATTCTGCTTTGCATCCATGTGTCAAGGAAGTACCCATGTACATTTATGTATACATGCCCTGTGACAAAATCAATTAAACAGATGTGCCACCTTTTACAAAAATTTTTTGCTTTAATAAATTCAGTAATTTGTTGCTATGGTAGGAAAATTCTAAGACATATCCTCCCCTCCAAGATGTATTTTTCTTGAACACACACCTTATTTTTAATTTTCTCCCCTTTGGTGTAGGCAGAAATTGTGAATGTCATGGATCTCTTTCCATGATTAAGTTACTAATCAGTTGACTTCTAAGTTAAATCAAAACAGATATTATCCAGTCAAGCTCAATCCAATCAAGTGAGTCTTTGATATATCCTGGATCTTTCTTAACTCAGAGATTTAAAGTGTGAGATGGATTCTACACTAGGGAAATTCTTTGTTGCTAGCTTTAAAGATGGAGGATCCATTAGAAAAGGAATGCCAGCAGCCCTCAAGAACTAACAATGACCCCTGGCTAACAAGTAAACTGAGACCTCAAACCTACAGAGACAAAGAACTCAAAATTCTGCCAACGACCTGAATAAACTTGGAAGCAGATTCTGCAGCACAGGCCCCAAATTCGAACACAGATCCAACCATGTCTTGATTTCAGTCTTACTAAGACTGTGATCTGAGAAACCAATTATATCGCACCAGACTTCTGAGCTATACAACTGTAAGGTAATAAATTGGTATTGTTTTAAGCTGCTAAGTGTGTGACAACATGTTACACATCAATATAAAACCAATATCACTGCAACTTAAAATCACAGTAATGTCAGTTTTAAATTGGACTCTGTATTTAGTTTTCTTCTAAATGTTATATAGTGTTTTTTTAAATAGAGAAAATAACATCATTTTTAAAACTATAAATGATATGTTTATTTTTCTGTAATTTAAGTAACATTCTGTCAAAAACATACATTTACAATATCCCTGAGGGTGACAGAGTGCTTTAATTAGGAAATATGTGCTTGTTTTTAAAGTACTGGCATAAATCATTATAACAATTCTGGCTACTGGGCTCTATTTAGCAAAAAGGCATAAAACTTTTATATAATTCAATTTTTAATACAAATATGTAAATAACCCATTTAAATGTCGGCAAAGAAAATAAATCTCAAACCATAGCTGACAGGAATTAAGCCATTTAGCTATAAAGTTTCAATAAGAATGTCTGATGTCAACAGATTCTCACTGGTAATCACTTCTCAGCAATTTTCTAAGGTTTTCCAAATATATTCATTTTAAGAAAAGCCATACTTTAAGAACATATGCAATGAGATACCTATTAGTGTGTAAGACTTTTTAGGAGGACTTTAAAAATTCTTGCAGTCAATAAGTTTCAAACTATTTCTAACTACAATTATAATGCTATTAGCCTACAGCATGTAGTTCATTTTACATGCCATTTTGCTAAATTCTGCTTTTCTCCCACCACACAAACATGTAAACTACCCACCATGTGCTCCAGGGAACACATTGTGATGAGATTACACAAACAGACAATTGCAATACTACACGAAAGGGCTGACTGGAGCTTAGAACATAAAGTACAGCGTCAGAGGGAAATAATGAATCTCAAAGAATGGATAGAAGATAAAGATGCAGAGAAGTACTGGGTGTTAGTGCAACTGCAAAGGTAAGCAGGATGGAAAGTATATACTTTGCTTGTGGTATTAGATATTGTCCTACATTTAAGAAAATATTAAGGGATTCTGCAGAACATGGTAAACAAGACTGTATTTACACAATCTCACCCTGAGATCCTTATGAACAATAAAATCTGAGCAGCACTGCATTAAAACAAATAGCACATATACTCCTAGAAATGCTTACTCTACATTTTTATGAAGGACAAAATTTAACCAGTGAAAATACTCACCTGAGGTTATCTTCCATAGCCTAAAAAATTATTTTAACCCCCAAAATCCACAAATTCAAGCTAACTGGAGGGTAGACTTTAAAACTATAGAAGTTAACAGTGAAAGGAAGCTTGGAGATCATTAGTCCAGTCACCCCATTTCACAAAGTTGAAATCATAAATGGCAACATAAAGGTAAGCTTTGGGGGTCTCTGGCAGTGACAGATGGTAAATAAGGACTGGAACAAAGCTGCCATAGTGAAGATGAGGAGATAAGAGAACAGAGATGCTGTTAGCAGGTAGAACTGATCATAATTAAAAGCTATTGCTTCTGGCAGGTGAAAGAGAAAGAGAAGTCTGGATGACTCTCGGGATTTGTGATGCTTTTCAGTATGACAGGAGACACGGGAAGGGGAACGCAGGGAAAATGATGATTCCAATATGGGGCATGCTGAATATGGTACATTTTAAGAGAAAATTTTCTTAGACACTTTAATTTATGACTCTGGAGGCAAAATTAAAAAGTCTAGGAATAAAAAGATGAAGGTATAATTTAAAAGTTTTTAACGTTTAGCCCTGGCTGGTATGGCTCCGTGGTTGAGTGCTGACCTGCAAATCAAGGGGTTGCTGGTTCGATTTCCAGTCTAGGGCACATTCTTGGGTTGCAGGCCAGGTCCCCCAGTCAGGGGAGCACAAGAGGCAACCACACATTGATGTTTCTCTCCCTCTCTTTCTCCCTCCCTTCCCCTCTCTAAAAAGTAAATAAATAAAATCTTTTAAAAAAAGAGTTAAGATTCCAACAACTCAATTTAAAAAAATTAAAATAAAAATAAAAGTTTTTAACATTATGGACACCATTTATTGAGCAATATGTGTCTTCTAGAACACTAGGTCTGCCAAATAAATAAAAAGATTATGTGGTAAAATAAATTTAAATAGTTGGTTAAATAAAGTCCTATACTAAAAAGCCACCTTGCTCATCTCCCATAATGCAAAGTTTTCTTACTCTTCTCTCTTTTGTCTTTTGTTCACAGTAGTTCTTACCTTGTTATATAAAAAGTTATTTATAAATGTATATTTTTACTGAAAAATTATCTCTCTATCTCACTAGAACACAAGTTCTGTAGTGCCAGGCACTTGACACGCAATAGACTTTCACAAAATCCATGTTTGGCATATTGTAGACTCATGAAATTTTTGTAGAATGAATGAATTCATCCTATATAGTTATTTCAAATACTGTACAGCTATTTACTCATAAATAGAATGAAGTAAATCACTGAGTGTTCACTTAAAAGACTGTCCAATGAATAAAGTTTTGTGAAAAAAAGAACTCAATAAAAAATAAAAAATGTCAAGATGGCAGAGTAGGTAAATGCTCTGCTCCCCTTCTCCCGTGACCACATCAAAATTACAATTAAATTACAAAATAAACCTGGAGAACCATCTGAAGTCTAGCTGAACAGAACTCCTATTACTAAGGATATAAAGAAAAAGCCACATCAAGACTAATATTTTTTTCTCTTCCTGTTTTAACTCCATCTTGACCTTTAAGTATCAATAAAGGCATCAACCGTGCTGGCTGGGTAGCTCAGTAGGTTAGGGCATCATCCCAAGATATCAAGGTTGCAGGTTCGATGTCTGGCCAGGGCACATAGAGGAAACAATCAATGAATGCATACATCAGTAAATGGACCAACAAATTGATGTTTCTGTCTGTCAGTCTGTCTGCCTGCCGGCCTCTCTCTCTCCCTCCTCTCCCCCATCGCTACCCCCTCCTTTCTTCTCTTGCTGTAAAATCAAAAATAAACTTAAAAATTAAAAAAAATAAAAATAAAGGCATCAACAACCAAAATATATATTTATAGTTAGGTCACATGGTCAGTTCAAAATAAACCCATTATTTTAAAAAACATAACTATCCCATAAACCTTTCCTTAAAAATTTTAATTTTTCTACATTTTTACTGTTTGTACAACCATTATAAAAATCCAAAAGCAAAACAACAACAAAAAAAGACATGTCAAAATAGATGGCAAATCATTAACATGAAGCACACGTGGAAGAGGAAGATAATTCCTTTTTCTCCAGAAACTTTATTACTTTATGGTCTGTTATAAGGAATACTACTTTTGTAATTCAAATTATCAGAATAGAGTTTTAGAACTAAAATGAATGGCCATCAAGAAAAGAAAGAAAACAGTGGCCCAGATGATATATTCAAGCTCCAATATCCTGTATTGCTGAGTCTGCTGGTAGCAACTGACTTTAAAAATGATGATTCTTCACCCGTCACAGGGAGACTGCAGAAAGACCCAAGAATTCTGAAAAAAAGTAAAAGAGAAAAAAAAGAACTAAAAGAGAAAACATTTGGAACCAGAGGAGTCAGAAGTGAACAGAAGATACCCTGATGCTAATAAATACTATATTACGTTTCTTACTGATAATTAGCAGGACCTGAGAATATTGCTCCTCGGGCCAGGCCAGGCCAGGCATCAGTAGTATGTCTCTTGAGATAAAAACCCAAACACCTTAGTAGAATCTGCTTAGTAGAATGTGCAAAAAAAAAAAAACAGCTATTTTGCCTAACATGAGGAGACAGAGCTCTGAAAACAACCAATATGGTCTTGTTTTCCTTGTATAGAGAGAAAGAATTATGTCCTACACAGGAGGATACCATTGTGCATGTATATGCAAATGTAAAGTTACATGATTGAAAAAGCAGTAGCCATGACAATATATAAGGAAGAAAAGCCTATATAAAAGTAATCAACATAAAATTATTAATGAGATATTTTACACTTTTGCATGTTAAGTTTTTGAAATCCAATGTGCTTTTTGTACTTAACCTTTATTTGAACTAGCCACAGTGCTCATTAGCCACATTTGTCCAGTGGCTATCAATGCATGTCTAAAAAAACATCAGCATACAGGCCAACTCGGTCAGAATATAAATACCACTACTGTGAAGAACCAATTTAAAATACACATAACCTATGGTTCAGCAATTCCACTCCTGAGAATGTAAGAAAGGAGGCTACACAAAAATGTTTGTAGAAGGAAAGATTAACAACCACTACTAACCCCAATGGAACATATTGATGTTCATCGTTTTCAGGGAATAAAGTTTTTGTATGCATTGGCAGGAATAAAATAGTATTTCTTGCAGCTGCAGCAAGTATATTTTACACTTTCACACTCATTATATAAAAAGGCTGGAACTGCCACGGCCTCAGCTGGCTCAAGCGTCGTCCCAGTACACCAAGGTTGTGGGTTCAATCTCTGGTCAGGGTACATACAAGAAGCAACCAATGAATGCGTGAATAACAGAATAACAGATATCTCTCTCTTCTCTCTTTCTCTCTCTCTCTCATGACAATTTTTTTTTAAATAAAAGAAGGCAGGGATATCATTTCATTGTTCAGCCATACGCTTTCACCTATAAATGCTGACCAATCAGTGGACTTAACTGGGAAGAAAACTGGTGCAATCATGCTGGCTTCTATGCTTCTGAACCTCTTAATCTGCCTGTTCTTAAAAATTCAAGCATGTAATACAGCTACCATTATTCTGTGGGCCCCAGATGCTACTTGGTTTTGATGCACATTTTATGGAATTTAATTTTATTAAAGCCTTACTAATTACCAACTGACACAAATTACAGGTAGGAGAGCACAGAACAAGTAGCAATTTTACCTAGTTCCCTGGTTACTAGAACATAGTACAGGAGAGTGCACTGGCTCAGCCTCTGAATCGTGTCTGTGGCTTGACAACTACACTTCTCTGTATTCATTCTCCTGATCTCTAAAAGAGCTGTAAGATCTACCCCATAGGTTGTTGTGAGTAAAATGTGTGGTACAATGCCTTGCACATATGCTTAGTCAAACAGCAGCCCCAATAAAGTTTTTAAAAAATAGCCACATTATTGACATCAGTTTACCTTATCCCACAATGTCTACACAATATTTTGTTTGGATTATAATTAGAATTATCTGTTTATGTTTTGTATCTAAATAAAATTTCTGGTAATCAAAGAAATACAAATAAAAGGAACAATTCTATAACATTTTTAGAGTTCTAAACTAACAAATACTATTTTAACTGATATTATTCAAGTTTGGAGAGGCTACAGTATCAAAGCAATCACATATGCTAGTAGTGACAATGTCAGCAGCTATCACATCTCCAGAGAGAATTTGATGCTTCAGGGTCCCTGTCCCCTAATTTGGTAACCCTAGTACTAAACAGTGTTTCTTGGGAAGCAGTTAAAAATACAACTATTTATATCCAAACATGTTCATCTTATTTAAAATTAAAAAAAATAACCTTAATCCTTGACATGTGGACAGTGCATATGAAAAAACACATATCCATAACACTGAGTAATACTTAGTAATTTTATATAATATTTAAGAATCACTTAGTGATATTTAATTATATGTTAACATTGGAATATAGAACTATTATGTAGAGTAGAATATTAACTATGTAAAATGCATTAAAAACTAATGAAATTACTGTTTTTAAATTTGTTTAACAACTGTTTCTATCTTAAATCCACATTTGGATTTTTCAACTAAATATCACTTAAGAAAAATGTAACATCAAATTTCTCCTAAAAATTTTGTTTCTACAGACAAATCTACCAATTTGTAAATGTTGGTCAAAAAGTGCCATCAAGTGTCCCTTTTGCCATACATGACAGAGATTTTTACTCAAAATGCAGATCTCCATTACATGCAATTCTTTTCAAACTAATCAGAATTTTTTTCTCCATATTGATTTTGATCATTTTTTCAGTCTCTAATTTTTCATATATTTATCATGTGTGCTTAAATGCTTTTTTAGTAACAGATATATGATTTCAAAATCTTAAATAATAATCTTTAAAATAAAGGCATGTGCCATGTGTTGGCCAAACTAAGAAATGCAGAGTGTCCCCGCTAGACCCTCTCTACCTGACAGGGAACGCAGAAGACTCCCTGGCTGGAGAGTAGTGATCTGAAGGGATCTTCACTCTACACTGTGTCTTAATTGGCTCAGAAGGCCCATTTGTTGCCTAGTGACAAGTTTTAGTAGAAATAAAGTGACAAATATATGCTGGCTATTCCTCCATCATTTAGGCCATGCCTAATTATCTTACTAAAAAAGCAAAGATATGATTCTAGGACCCCCTGAAACCTGCGGAGACATAATTTACATCTTATTTGTGTAGTAAAAAGTTACTTTTAAACAGGATATTAACCCAATAAAAAAAATACCCATTATGAGTACTTTGACTCATTTTTGCATTTTGACTGAACCAGAATAATTAAAATTCACTAGATAAATTGCTTGCCAATTTAGGCTGTTTTTCTTACCATGCTTCCAAATTCTATAATCTACCTTTTACAGAAAGCCTTACAGCTGCTTTTAAAACTTCTTCCAAAGTAAGATATTCCCTGAATTGGCAGAATTTGAAACCTAATATAACCATTCCTTCCTAGCAGAGGTTAATGAATTATAGTATCATTTATACAAAATGGGCAACAAACAAGTAAACCATAAGGCTTAAGCTGCAGCCTGGCTACACCCCAGGGCCCTGCAGGCATCCTTGGCTCTCCACAGGTGTTGTGGGGGATGCTGAGTGTGAAATACAGGAAACAACCCCAGAGACAGGTGTGTTTGATTAACGAGTGGAGGAAGGGGAAATACTATGGATAGCTCCTTAACCCGTAACAAACTAGGACCGGCTCTCTGGCCACCAGAGGAGCAGAACGGCTATAGGAGAGGGCAGAGTGGCACCAACACAAAAAGAAGTCATGCCTCACAGTGACTAGCGCAGTAGAAGCAGAGGCTTATAGTAGAGTTACATGTGTTTTATTAGAAAAATAAATGGAAATAGTTTAATCCTTTCTTAAGGAATACCATATCTTTATATTGCAGGCATAAAATTTGAAGCTAGAATGTGCTTTCTAAAACTACAATGAAGTTACTGGATCACAAGAAAAATATCACATACAGAATGAAGAAACCATAAAACCAAACAAGGATCAAGGAGAAGATATCCTTTCCTAATCACTCAAAATAAAGAGAGATTAGTAATATGAATACTGTGATAGCATCACAAGTTAAGCCTATACACCACATTTACAATTTCTTGGATATCTATGTATATGTATGCACACACACATATGCAAATAAAATGGGCCTTTATCTTCAATTAACCCCTCCATTCAGTCCTCTAAAGTCATTTAGGTAATAATAATAAAAACTATTTGAACATGGATTAACTCAACTCATCTTTATTACTCACTCCCTTGATGCCCAGTCAGCCAATGAACTGTAGCTAGAGACCAGAGGGCATTAAAACCTTATACTAACTGAAAATTTCTTGCAGATTAGCATACTCAAATTTAGCCAGGAATACTAATCCACTGCTTTTGTTACATCAAAATTTGTCCTCCTCTGAAACATGATCTTCCAAATTCAAAGAAACTACCACAAAAATCTGAACAATGACAGATTGTCTAAATTTCACTGATCATATTTAGAATTATACTTCACCTAAACCATTTAAAAACTTGAAACCATTTACATTTTCAAACTATTAAAATTCCATCTATGCCCTAGATAATTCTTTACTTTATTCAAGAAATCTCCTTTATAAATTACCACCCCTAAAATATAATTGACAAACACACAAAAAAATCAATGATTTTTGTGTCGGTCCAAATGTATGCATATAAATACACACACACACACATATATGTTATAGTTATCCCTCTGCAATACAGATGTATGGTTTTAGTATACCCAAAATACACTTTAAACACAGACATTACTGTTTTATTTTTAGTGGCATAGTTTGTTTTGCATCTATTTAAATTAACTTCATGGTGTTGATACCATATGGCTACTCATTAAACGGTACAATTTTCTAAATCTATGAAATTAATACAGTTGTACAGTAATTCCTCACTTAACAATGTCCCTAGGTTCTTAGAAACTGCAACCTTAAGCAAACAACATATAACAAAATAAATTTTACCCTAGCTTAATTTATAAACACGAGTTCAGTTCCTACAGCATATTTCTGGTCACAAAAACATCACCAGACTTCTAAATAAAGACCCAAAACATTTAATATTAACACTCTAATATTAAACACTGAAATAAATGTGAATTATACATACATTTAAGAAAGATTAATAAAAAGTTAAGACCATGATTTTCCAACCAGCTTATTCAGTTCAGGGTTTTAATGGCCAGGGCCCATCCCAACTCAGAAGGCAAGGTGGGACTCACTCTGGACAGGACACGCTTCCATCCAAGGATGCACAAACACACATCCACACTCACTCACACTGAGACAATGCTGACACACCAGTTCTCCCAACGTGCACATCTTTGGGATCTGGAAGAAAACTGAAGGCTTCAGAGAAAACCCCAGCAGACATGAGAAGAATGTGCAAACTCCACATACACAATGGCTCTGGCTAAGAATCCATCTCTTTTCCTCTCATCAACATTATAACAAAAGGACATTGAAGGAAATATTATTCAAGAAACTGTTAACTGGGAAAACCAAATCTCCCTCTTCATTAATACACAACCAAAAGCAACTCCTCTAAAAATATTACTTTAAGTAATAACTATAGTTGTTAACACTCACAGCATACTGAAAGAAATCAAATTTTACTTACTTTTAAAATGAATCTTAGTTAACATTATTCATCACAATTAAAGAGAGTAAAAACCTGCTTAAGTTTGTACTGATAATATTTTCATATTGTGTTAGTAATATCAAAATAACTTAGTATCTTTCAAAGGTAAAAAATAAAAATAGTATATGGTTTATTCTTAAAAAAAACTTGAAAATGACAGCAAGAATCCCTAAGTTTCTTTTGTATAGTTACTAAAACCTGTTCAATTTTTCATTCTAATGGATTAAAAAGTCAAGGAGAGTGAAATAATACTTATAAATTTTTGATTTATGTAAGAACAGTGAACAATTACTTAAAATTTAATCCCAAAATGTTTATTAAAACATTGTTGTTCCTTATCTAAGTCAACAGCTATCACTTAACCCATCAGTCTCCCCAGATCCAAAATTCTAGCAGGTCTAACACACTACTGAGGCTTGCGGATTCATTCTTTTATAACTGTATTAGGTAGAGAGTAGCTATCTGTTTTTTGGTCATTTACTTTGTGGAACAATTATTCTTGTTCCATTAAAAAAAAAGTTCCTTGACATTAGTCAGCTAAATCCATATCTATTTATCCTTACAACAGTTCTTAATAAAGTACACTACTATATTTATGTCAGATAATAGCTCAAACAGAGCTATAAAAAGTCTAGAGATAATATACTTGAACTGACATTTTCCTGGAGACAATATCACTACCTTTACAAAGTTCTGAACAATTTTTGTGAAAGAACAGATCTCATGTTTTTTATGGGCCTGCAACCAATCAAATACTTTTCCTACATATTAATGAAACTGAAAGGATTAGACAGATTGAAAACAGTAAATTACTTCTCTTACTTGATGTGTATTAGTGAAAACCAGATAGTCCTCCAAAGCTACAGATAGGTAATTCATAAAGAACTGAGATAACTGTTATCTTAAGTTGTCAGCTTATTTCATCTTCTTACTTCTGGTACATTAATCCAGGAAAAGTATAAATTACATGAACTTTTAATAGGTAAGTAAACCTATAAAAAGTAATTGAAACTTCTTCAAAGATATTAATATCAATTCACTTTTTTTACTGGAAATGTATTTTCTGCTCAGAAATTTGGCTAACAAAATATTTTAATAATATATACAATAAACTCACATCCATATGTAATACAAATATTGCTTACCTCAGTCAGGTGTGGAGTAGGGTTAAATCCACAGAGGTTACACACTTGATTCTTGCATTCAGTGCAAGTGTTGAAGTTAGGAGGATCCTTGGAACCTATGTTGAGTTCGGTTTTGCAGAGAGGACAGGCTGATTCTGGTTTGGGGGTTTTCTCCAGTTTGGGGGGCAGGGCAGCCTTTTGAGGCTCAGCTGTTGAAGGTTTGCTATTCTTAACTGGCAGGGGCTTCTTTTCTGTTTCTGTTCTTTTTACTGACGGAACTTGTTCAGCTTTGGGCTCTAACTTTTCAGCTCCTGGAGCTTTTGTTTCCTTTTTCACAGGTACAGCCTTTGCAGGTGCTGGAGGTGCCTGACTGGTAGATTTGGGTGGCCCCTGAGAAGGAGGTGGCTGGGAAGGAGAAGAGACTTGTTTTGCTGGGCCCCCTGGCCCACTTTGTAAATGAGATCCAGGCTGGCCTGCTGTGGAGATTAGAGTTGATGCCTGGCTAAAGATTGATGCTCCAAACCCAAAGAGTTTCCCAGTCACAGTTTCCTGAGGAGTGGTGGGCTGTGATTTAGGAGCATCAGTAATACCTCCTAGATTCAGACTAAAACGTCTTGACTGCTCCTGAGGCTTTGGTGGCTGTTGAGATGGGGGGGCAGTTTGGCCAGTGGTAGGTCGTGGGCCTGGAGGTGTTGGTGACCCTTTTGGCATGGGCTTGGCATCTAGCTTAGGACTGATTTTGGTTTGTGCTTTCTTGAGTTCTTCCTTCTTTTGAACTGGATCAACTTGTTTCTGACCTTTGCTCTCCATACTAGGTCCAGGATGTGAAATAATTTTCGAATCTGATGCAGGTCGAGGTATGACTTTAGAATCAAATGGGGTGACTTTTTCTCCTGTTGGTGGAAAACTCTGTGAAGGTTTGGCAGAGTCTGGTTTTAGAGGAGCAGTGGTTTTCTCTTGATCCTGAGATTGTACTTTGGAGCTTGGAATATCAGGTCTTGTTACTGTTGACAAAGAAGACACAATGTCTGTGGCTGACTTTGCCATCTTGGGCTGCTTTGGTTTCTCATCAGCCGTGGAGACCTTGACCTGCTCAGATGGGACAGAAGGCTCTTTGGGAGGGGCTGGCTTGGATGAGGACTCTGCCACAGGAGGCTGCTTGGCTGGGGTTGGGGGAGAACCATGAAGGGTTGGTTGCTTTACTAGCGGTGGGGGCTTTTTAGACTCAGGTGCCTTTGAGATATCCTGCTTTGGTGCAGTATCCTTCTTTGGAGAAATTTGCTGTGACTGTGGGGATGGTTTGCTCACCACTGACATAGGGGTAACTGGGGCTATCTTCAGTTTGGGCTGGGGTGGTGATGGAATTGGAGCCAGGTCACCTCCTAGAGCTCTTTGCATCTGACAGTTTAAACAGAGCCACTCTTTCACCTAGAAATAAAGTAAAACAATGGTCACCGAGATAAAAACAATGTAAAAATGTTTGCAAAATGCATGGTACCATATGAAACTATATCTCTCATGAAAAACATAAAATATAGATAAAATTCTTTAAATTAAATTTTATTCAAATGATAATTACATTAAAATATAATTAATGAACCTCAGATACTTAACCACTTTATAGTTTAAGGAAAAGAAAAAGAAAAAATTCAACACAGAGCTATATTTTCTTTTAAAATTAATTTTGTTATTCTTTGCCTTTGATTTACTCAAAATTTGATTACTCCAAGAAACAGAAAACCATGCATCATCAAAAAACTATAACATATATTATTAGATTCCATAAATCAGTTATATTAGATACTTTCTCTACTGATGGCTCATAACAGTTTTTCATTATATAACCCAGAGTAGGTTGTCAAATTATTAACACATTGCTAATTTCTTAAATTAGCAGAGCATTACTTCCTCCTCCAAGGAGACATAATCAAATGTGTGAAAAACAAGAAAATGTTAACCATGCTGGGTTAAACAGAGAATATCCTGTTTAAAAACAACAATAATAATGGATCCCCTCAAATTAGCATAAATAACATGATCTAATTAATAGAGAAAATATTGTTTCTTTATAAATTTTATGAATATATTGGAAAGAGCAATATATTTATTTAAATTATGAGATACATATGTAATGACATACATATCACACACACACAAGCATATATATACACATGTCCAGGTATAAGTGCATCTGCTCTTTTCATATCACATCCAATGTGAAAAAAAGATGTTGCTGAAATGAGTACTATATTTCAGGAGGTAATTTAAAAGTACCTATGTTTAACATTTATCTTTTAAAATTCGAAATAATATATGCTTGTTTTATACAATTTTAGGTAATACCAAAGTAATTTAGAATGGCAAATTCTACATGATACAATCTTCTCCACCCAAAATAATCAATGTTACCAGTTTAGTACTGTGTTTCTTTGTACATAATTCCAGATGGTGAAAAAGTAAATGCATGAAGCAAAGGTACCAGAAAAGCTTCCACAGTACAAAATCATGAAATGTTATTAGGATGGCAAACAACATACTCTTCATTTGCAAACAATTTACCTTTGAAAGAAATTGAACTAATCATTCCCTAAACTTTTAAACATTTGTCATTTTAGAGTTTACATTAAGCTTTTTTAATGAAAAAAAAGACCTATAGTGAATCTTTTCCTTAATCAATAAAATATCTTTAAAATCAAAAGAAAACACATTGATTGAAATTATTTAAACTCATACACCAATATAACAAGGCTTATTTTGCAATCTCATGGAAAGCAAACTTTTGTTTGGAGAAGGTTAAAAGAGATTTTCAACTCCAACTGACAAGATATATTTCTATTTAAAAATCTGAATCAAAAAGTAGAATTAAAATATTTGATAAATATGGGTGAGAGATACTTGAGTGTTCATTACATTTGTTCTCAATATGGGTGTTGAATACCAATGTATATATTTTAATCTTTACCTTTCTGTATGTTTGAAGCAGTTCCCTAAATAAATAAATAAATAAATAAATAAATAAATATACACACACACACACATACACACACACATATATAAATTGAATCCCAAAGCACAATCAAGCAATTGCTACTCTGCAAGTACCATGACTAAAGTGAGCTAGAATATGTCACCCATTTTATGTCCTCAGTGGAAGGAAATTACTCTGTAACTATGCATCTACCCACTCAACCAACTCCCATCTCCCCTACTGTCAGTGTCAATTCCACTGTTCAATTATTTTTTTTTCTCATTTGTTTTCTTCCACAGCTTTCAACAATACATTACCTCATAATCATGCAACCATGGGGAAAAAGAAAATATAATTAAAAGCATAACTCATTACTTATACTCTGTCATTGATGTTTCCTATAAAATATTACATGAGATCAGTACCTACACTAACCACTTCAAATCACAAACTACTAGGGTCAGTCACCTTGATTATAGTTAAATCACACTTACTCTTTTTGGTGAGTGTCATAGCCAAATGCAAAATTTATTCATTTCTTTATTCAAATATTTACTGAGCAACTTCTACTTAGCCCTATCACCAAATAAAAAACAAAAATTTCTGTGCTCATGGATAATACATTATGAAGAGTTAGATAATAAACAAGGTAATGCACAGTGTAATTTCAAGGTTATTGTAAATATATAATGAGTATCTGATGATGATATTGTCATGATTCCTTCTATCCTTTCTTCCTGAGTTTCCATCTTCCTCCCCCTCACCAACAAAAAAAATCTCTGGATGCACTTGGTTTTAGCACTAAAATTTCAGGAGGTGGGTTTGGGTGCAGTGAGAGAAAGTGGTGGTGGGAAAATGAAGACACTGTACTTGAACAATAAAAAAAAAAAATTAAGTCTCTTTGCAATGTGAACGTTGGAGCTTCATGTGTAGCCAGCCAGTAGGCTCTCATTCCCTCTTTGAAGCACTATAAAATTAGAACAATACCATGACATGTCTGATGTATGCTTTACATCAACACTGGGAAACACATTCCACACTGTCTATATCACAAAATCAATGTTTCCTCATATAAATGTATGTGACTGTATCTCCACATAAGGGAGTTAGGCAAAGAGAGAGGGCAATCACAAGTGGCTGCCCCTTCATAGGGAGAGAATTCTGCTTTATCTCAATATACCCTTGGGTTGCTTTTTTTTTTTCTACAATAGACTCCATTGTGTCATTTTTGTCATTTAATGACATTTCCTTCATTTCGAAAAACAATGCAAAAAAGACATTTGATCCTTCAATGTTTCCCTTCACTGCTAGAATGCAGATTGCAATCATTGTCTACAGTTATCACAATACGAAAAGCTTTTTATCCTCTTAGAATTTTTTTTTTAGAAAGAACATCCTTTTTATTTAATTCTACTGCCCAAATCTGTTGAAAATAGAAATGATTTTTACCTCAGCATTTAACAATCTAGTACTGAAAACGGGAGAACTTTCAAATTTCCTGATTCAACCAGAAAAGAATAACAAAAACAAAATAAACTCCTTATACGTTGAGAAAGTGAAAAAGGCCACAACCTGCCCCAGCACTAACATCATGAACCACCTTCTACTTCTCTTTGTCAATGCACTTAGGGAGCATACAAAGTATGAACAGGCCTTTGTTTTCTCAGTCACCTGAGTTGGAATTTCTGTCATATCATTACTGCATTCCCAACTATTACTCAAGTGTGTCTGTACTGCTTGAGAGAGGTAATTTCCCATCCATTCTTTCACATTTCCAAAGTCACTGTCCTTCATTTGGTCCCTGTCATTTCTCAAATACTTCATACCTCCACCTAACATGAACTGCAAACACAGAGGGGATTATCTTGAACTACTTCCCCTCAAACCTCAATGCTTCTCCAATAACTGTGAAAGGAAATACAGTTAATGGTTTGTAAGAAATTACACACACACACACAATTTTGTTAGTGTTCTCATGCAAGCACTTACTGAATTCTATTTCCAGATCTCTATACCCCAAACACTGTCAGCAACAAATGGTAAGGACTTCCTGGTGTTAGTCTTTCTCTTACTCCCCGGGATCTAACTGACCCTTGAAACATGACAGATGTTCACAAATATTTTTTGAGCTGGTTTGAATTAAGTAAATTAGTTGAAAATGTTTGTCCTTTTCAAGCTACAGCATTTTTGTGTTTACTCTGATAATCCCCATTGTTTACCTACCCTGTATGACAGGCTCTGCCTTCCTTTTCTGGTTATATGTCATTCTCCCCAGAACCCTAGTCTACACCTCTGCCCAGGGTCCCCATTTTGATTCAAAATGAAAGTGCCCCCTTAATTTTACACCTGCAAAGCATACAGATTTTCCCTACCTGGAGAAAATGACTGCCTTGTTTCTCTTCCAAAAGTATATGTTTATCTCTAACTGTGAGCAGAGATGAACCCGAATTTGCTAACAGATTGCCTTGGATATTTGCTGCCGACTCCATCTGGTACGTTTGTCTATAATACAACTGGTTCCTCTAGTTCTGCATCATTGTGTCTTCATTCCTCTGACGCCATGAATGAGGATTTTAAAAATTTTAGTCTTTATCACTTCTTCCCCATGCCACAGTTCAGAGGAGCTTCCACCCATATTTAATGAACAACTTCTCAGCTCACCCATCATAAGTAGCACCCACTCCTTTATATTACACTCTATTAGATCTAACCATATTGCACTCTAATCATCCATATGCCTTTCAGACACTATGGGAGAAATACAAGGACCACCACCAGGGAAGCTTGCAACTGTATCAACCTGTTCTGGAAGAACTCTTACCTTCAATATACAAGTATTAAAGTGAAAAACTAACTGTACTAGATAAAAATGGCTCAACTACTACTAAATTTTAGATTTTATATAATAAGTATAATAAGATAGCCATCTAATGTTTTCCCCACCTACAACCTTACAGAATTCAAAGTCTGGAGACACAATTGTTTAATGAGCTAATTCAATTAGCTCTATGGAAAGGAACAAGACAAAGGCATAAGGTGTTCATTCAGTCTTCTGATTTAACATTCTGCATAAATGGGGTTAAGAGAATGGTCGACCAGGATTTCTGCTAATTCTGAGGTCTCTGTATCCTAATGTAGAACTGCATATAATTACTATAACTCATCTCCCTGTTTAACCAATCCCCTGGGTTCCCTTTTCTCATGTATCAGAGATGTAAAATATAGTAATACAATTCTCTTGGCTAAGGTCTTTGCTGGATAATCATAAATGTCTTATTTAGGTGTTTCAAGAGGTACCACTTAAAAGTTTAACTGAACTTCACATACGGAATTTTAATAAATGGTACCACTTTCAAAAATATCAAAACTATTAATTACTAAAACTTGTTCTGATTTTTAAGAGTGTGTCTTTCATAATCATTCAAGAGAGTTAACTCAATACATCTAAGCAGTGAGGTGAATTAGCAAATGATGGGGTTCCAGAATTAAAGCATACTCCTGCTCAGGTCTATTATTAATGTACTTAGCTTCAAAACTGAATGGAAGCCTCTTGAAAACAGAAAATGTCCAGAAGGCTGAATGACTAACATTCATCTTTCAATATGCTCCAAAATGGACATTTTAAACACAAAATTTATATAAAACTTACAATGAAGTCTCTGCTCAACAGTGTAGCATAATACTTGGACTAATGGACCTATCAAAAGAACAAGCACATGGGCTTTTTATTTGCTGGTGTTCATACCATTCACATTAGCCATCAAATCACTTTTCTTCAATCATGATTTCATCTTGTCCTTTACAATAAAAGCTGCTGGGTTCCTTCTCTTGATGCATCGCAATTAAACTTCTCTACAACTCATGACATCTTAATGTACCATTTACTCCATTAAAGTACTACTCTCATTCTCTTTTTAAATTTGACTTTTATTGTATTTTTTGCATTACCATTTAGTCCCCATATACCCCCTCCCCCAGCAATCACCACATCTCATTCTCTTTATATGAGTTATAATTCACAGTCCAATTTGTTCTCTTCCATATATCTAATTGTTACCCATCCTTTATGGTCCACACTGAATTTCCTCCTTTATCACTTAATATTCCACATCAATTAAGTGTGCCCCTTCTCCTATTAAAATAATAGTTTGAACCACAACATTTAATCCCAATGTTTCACATTTTTTTCCAATTATCTCCTCTCTTCTCCTCACACAGACTCTTAAACAGAGTGACCACTTCTTGTGATTACTCTTCTCCCTGTATCGGATACTAAGAAAATTTTAGATATTATTTAATGATAATTATTCTAAACTTTTTTCTATTTCTCATCGAATTATGTCCAAATATTTATTGAATATATTATTTATATTAAAGTATTTTATCTTGAATAA
Organism: Tonatia bakeri; assembly: GCA_004024845.1. Lineage (NCBI taxonomy): Eukaryota > Metazoa > Chordata > Mammalia > Chiroptera > Phyllostomidae > Tonatia > Tonatia bakeri. The sequence goes on from PVIA01005010.1 coordinate 57,233, forward strand.
CATAGAAAATAGAATCATATAATACATATTAGATAATAAGGTAATATATAATATACAGAGGAAACCAAGCTAACGTTTGATAACAGATTATGCTTTCTGTTATTCAAGGACTGCCCAAACCACACCACCTCCTCCACTAACAGCAGTTTGGCTGCAGATGGCTCACTGTAGGTGACATCTCTAGATATGCATATTAATGCACAATGTATCCTGGTCAAAAATTAGACACTAGAATTCCTCAGAACTGTGATAACACGCCCAGCAATTTGATCAAACAATTTTACTTAAAAGAGTCCACCCAGAAGTTATGGGTATTTTCTCTCTGAAACTGTGGATTACAATTTCTGCTGCATAATTCAGCAACCACGAACAAACCCTGTGAAACGTAAACTAAATAGGTCCTTTTTCCTTCACACAGCATAATAATGTTCACCAAATGCTAGCAATACCATTCATAAATCCTCACATTATATAGGATCAAATGATAAAAGCATAGTTTAATATGTCAGGGTAGTCTAAAAAAAGAAAACCTACACTTTTGCCAAACCACAATTTAAAAAATAATTACAGTACACAAACATCAAAACATATTTGTACTCTATTATAGTTACATAAAGAAAGGAAGATCCTGCCCCTCTCAAAAAAGAGAGGAAAATCCCAAATCACTAAACTAAACTTACATACATTATATATTAACACTTCTGAACAGCCTCTCATATGGCAAATTTAAACTTTTGTACCTCAATTGATTAATACACACATTTTGTAGCCAGTGATACAATATATCTAATTAGTCAGTGTTTGTGCAATTATTTGAATAGTTTATTGAACTGTCATACTATTTCATTTAAACATGAAAAAATAAATTATATTCGTTAAAACAATTAAAGGTCTTATAAACTATGTGAGCTCATGAAGTATGCTGAAAGCTACATGTCTTTCACCCAATCAGATGCTCACTGGCATGACAATCACTTGCAGGTTAACTTGGAAAAGTTGACTTTTGAAAAAAATATATGAAATACTAGAAGGATATTAAAGCTTGTGTAAAAAGACAAAGATTCATTAGAGATTTTAGTCTCTCTTAACTTTCTGTGAATAGAAGCCCCTTCTAACTTGTAGTTAATCCATATTTTTTTACAGTTGTATGTATGTACATTTTCGAGAATGTACTTAAGGAAAGTCTGACTAAAATTATACTTAATCAGTTTCACATTATTTTCATTTTTTTCAGGGATTCTATCTACATTTTTTATTATCATGTATTTCTTTCTTACCACATTTTTAATACTTCCTCTTACTACTAAATATTTAAAAACACAATGATCTACACTTCAGTTGCTAAATTACTGATTCTTCTATCAGGGCTGTCCAACCCTTGGCCTGTGAGTCGCAAGCAGCCCAGGATGGCTATGAAAGTGGCCCAACACAAAATTGTAAATTTACTTAAAACGTTTTTTCTATCATCAGTTTTCATTAGTGTTTGTGTCTTTAATGTTTGAGCCCAGACAGCTCTTCTTCTTCCAGTGTGGCCCAGAGACACCAAAAGGTTGGACACCCCTGTATCTAGACACTGAGTTTTACTTTTGAGAGTGAGCCATCATCTCAATGTTGTCATCTGTTTTTTTTCAAAATCTAATGGAATGGCTGGCTCATAGTAGAAGCACACAGCTTTCTTAACTGAGCAATATAAAACTCTGGTTTGAGCAAGAGTGAAAAGGAAGGTATAAAAGCAGGCTCTCGGACTTTGATTATTTTTGCATTTAATTCCAAAAATAAATTCCTCCCAAGAAGGTTAATTTCCTTTTAACTTTTTAAAAATGTGTAAAATCAACACACTTAGACATACACACACTCTTCCTAGTAACCTAGAAATGTAGGAAATGGTCTATTTAAAGACAATGTGATATGTAAAAGGATGCTAAAATTCAGGTCAGCAGCTCCAGCTTCTTGAATGGGATCCACTGCAAGTCACTTAAATTCTTAACTTCAGTTTTCTCATCTACAAATTCAGGTAAACAATGATAGCAATAACCGAACTTGCCTTATAGAATTTTTATAACAATTAATAATAATAAAATAGATATTTATTAGTTTCAATTTAAAGTACTTCCACTTATATAGTCAAATGTGATTTTTACTTTACGAATATTCTTATCTCATAAATAAGGATACTAATACTTGGGAAATAAAAATGACCTGACCAAATCACAAATCAATTAAGTGGCTGAGCTAGGAGTTCATATCCGCATTGTCCAAATCTAAAATCTCATATTCTTTCCACTTTCCAAAGGGCCATCTGATAATTAATTTATAAAGAAACTCTGTAGATTTCAAATGCTTCAGGGTATGAATTCTGATATTTTTTCCTCTTGACTTATCTTTAAAATGTGGATATCACCTAATTAAAAAAGCTGTAAATGACAAAATGCATACAAAGTGCCTATTGTGCAGTCTGAAATGAAGTGTTCAAAATGTCTTCTTTTGTAACTGAAGACTAGTTAGTCTAAAAAAAAAGCAAGAAACATGGTTTGCAGTGAGGCTGTTGCTTCCTTATCAAAGGTCCCTAGAACTACTTTTAAATAAATTCATAGTGTTACATAGCACAAGGATCTCAAGGTCTGGCAAGGTCTAAACAGTTGTTACTAATGCTATTCTAGCTAAATGTTAAAATGAAGCACAGTATTTTTCTGACGCAGCTGTAAACAGAATAAGCTTAATGGGAACCCAACCTGGTAAGTGTAGCCAAATTCAAAAAAATATTGACATGCAACTAACCAAATAGTATATATTAACAATGGCTAAGCCTCCCTCAGAGGAGGCAGACCTTTGGATGTAAATGCCCTGTCTCCTTTATTTGTTGCAGGTAAATAAAACCATCTGTGATAACCACATCTCATTAATACAACACCCCAACCAGTGAACCCTTGGAGTTTGGTAACAGCAGAAATGTCAGAAGGAGCGTACATTTTGAGCAGCACAGCTAGCACTACAACCCAGATCTTTGTTGTTTTATAAATGCATGTGATAAAAGCATTTCTTTAATGTAACATGTTTGAAATTTTTGTTAAGTTTGAGCCAATTTGTGTCTAAGCTGTGCTAATTAAGATATGGAATGGAGGAGAATGTTAGATGTGTGTGTTTTTTCAAGGGATGTAAACAATAAAAAAGTTAGCCCATCATTGTATTAAGTTTACTGATCCAATAAATGACTTTGTTAAGTGTGGGTATCTGCTTTCACAGAAGATCTGTCCTTACTAATCATCATGCCAGTTGCAATAATATGTAGCAACACTTAATAGATATAAAAGCTGACCATGCAGAAATACACCTGAAACATCTAGTTATTTAAAAGCTGAAAATGAAAAAGGGCTTTTGTTTAATGATTACTTGTAAAGCATGAGGAATATAGAGTCACTTTACATAGGCAACATCCAAGTCATGAGGGAAATGTAAATCAGACCTAATCAAAAATGAGAGGTAAGCAAACATGGTGCTTATAAACATATTTAAGTAATGCCAATTTTTAAAATATTAACCAAGCATCTCTATTCTTTTAAATTCATTATCAAACTATTTTAAATGAAGATAAATTAATTTTGTTATAGTCAGGGTATTCTTTTACATACTATAATAAATAACATAAGGATTAACAGAAAATGAAAAAAAAAATCCCAATATCCTTTATCTTCTAAATACCTTATGTTTAGAATTAAGGGACTTTCTTCTTATTAGATTCATATAAAAATGGTGATGAAGTACACAGGGCTGCGACAAGCAAAAAATGCATAAAAACTGACCAAACTCACATCAGAGGCATAAAGCATTTCAAGTCATCACTGTTATTTAGATCCTAAATTTCTTGACATTTCACCAAGTATCAATAGAATGCCATAGGTGAAGATGTAAAAATCAAGAATCTAAATCCTTTATCCATCCCTTCACACTATAGAACTGTTTAATCCATCATTTGATGAATGAGAACTTTTTAAATTACTCATGCTAACTTAAACACAAATTTACATGATAAAAAATAGTACAAAAAGTTATGCCATCAAAAGTAAAGGCCTCTTTGTCTACCATCAAGCCTTACTCTCCAGAATCATCACTGTTATCTGTTGCCTTGAGGTTTATTTGTCACTGCCATTAAAACATCAAATAATAAGCTTTGAATCAAATTTAAGATATCACTTATTTTTCACCTTACTATAAAAGCTACACTTTTTCAATAGAAAATCTTATATTATCACTTATTTTAGGAGTGTCTTAAGCAATATCCAAGAAATCATATTAGAGGTACAGTACGCCCTCAAAAACAGTTGTTTCATTCAACGTCTTTTCGTTATAATGTTGATGAGAAAGGAATTAGTTTATGGTAACATTGGTTTCATTATACATCATTTCACTACAGTTCTAAAGCATATCAACAGTGTTAAATGAGGACTTAATGTACTGTATATTTTAATATGATAAAATAATGCATAACTTTTTGAGTTTGGTTTGTGTACCATCAAACATCACCTCACATTCCACCACTATTTTGAAATCACGTTTTGAAAAACACTGATTTAATGTCATTCTAGTTTTCTTCATTTCTGAGGTATAGTCAGCTATTCCATCTTATACTTTTTTTAATTAGAGGAATTCCTAACATGATTATGAGATATACGTACACACTTATACATATTTTCTCCTTATCCTTGAACTCTGATATTTCACTCACATATACTAGTCATTTTATCAATCTTTCTTGGCCATTGGTGGGGCTGTACAATCTGAACACTTAAATCTTTCTTTAGCTCAGAAAAATGTTGTACAGCCTGCCTCCAGTGTCTTGATTCCAGAACACCTAATAGGGTTTTAGATATAATCTCCATGATTTTTAACATGACTCTTAGAGCCTCAGAACTCCTCGAGTCCTATGGAAGCCCCAAGAGTCATAGATAACAACCTCAAAAAATGTCTGCAACTCCATGGGCAGGAGTCTAGAAAAAGCTGCTGATACTGAGGATAAACCCCATCCCCAGTGTCCACGTAACTAAAGGAAGGAGAATTGTAAGTAAAGCATAGGAAATATATTCAATAACATGGTGGAAATGATGTGTGGTGCCAGCTGTGGTGCTGGAAATATCAAGGAAAACATTACATAAAGTATATATTGTCTAACCACTAAGCTGTACACCCAAACCCAATACATAATATAAAGGGAAGGAGGACATAAAGGGGAAACTCAGAAGTCTACACATTCCTGGGTACATTCTTACCCTTTATATGTCACCAATCCCACCCCCTCAAATCTCCAGCTTCAATTAAGATAATACAAACAAGTTAGAGGGACCTTTAGTCACCACTAAAAATTCCAGATTTCCAATTGATCCCTCAACTCCCAGACTCCAATCCCCCAATGGGAGGGAGGGAACTCCAATACCCCATCATATCCCTCCTTTGGTCTATGCCATAACCTTCTCCTAACTCAATTTTCTCCATAACACTTACTACCACCTGTCACACTATACACACAGACACACACACACACGCACACACGTGCACATATATGTTTTATGTATCACTCTTACTACAATATAAGTTTCATGAGGGAATATTTTTTAATCTATATTTTGTTCACTGCTATATCCCCAGAGTCTAGAACAGTGCCTACAACATAGCAGGTGCTTACTAAATAGCTGATTTTTTAAAATTGTCTTTTAACTGTATTATCTGGGAAAATGCTGGGTCTTTATTTTCCAGAGTATCAATTGAGCCAACCTTCACTCAGACCACTGAAATTTGAATCTGGTGTTTATTGAGAATGACTACCTCTTAAATATTTCTCAGTAATAATAAGAATATTTGTAAGTTCTTTATTTTTTCTAAATGACCTCTTCCATGAGGTCAGGTGTTTGTCTTTTGTTTCATTTTTCACTAGGTCATCTGTGTCCTTCTTATGTTATTATTATTAAAATGTCAAGTTAGTCTCTTCAAACCATTCAATCATAATCAATATTTCCACTATTTAGTAGAGGTAATCAACAGGTTTTTCTGTATTTGTGAACCGGTGTGCTTTCCCATTAGCCCTCTCCTCTGAATGAGAGGAAATAGAATGGTAGAGGGTCAGGGTCCAGGTAAGGACTGTTTTACTAAAACACTAACAACCTTAGTGCATTTGACTCATGGCTGAATATTGTCTCCTTTGTTTTTTCCTTTGCAACACTGTGTTTTGAGAGAAGCGCATTACTTCTTCTAACCTTCTTTTGAAGGTCCTAGTTTTCTCATGAGGGCCCTTCCTCCTGCAGCACATCCCTTCATTTGGAAAATTCTACGGTATTAGCCTTGGGAAAAAATAAGGCCTCTCCCTACCCCATATTCCCTTGGAGATTAGGAAAGAGTCCACTCGGCATATATTTTTCCTTCCCCAGCTCTTTAACTTACTATTTGATCACTACCCACAACCCACTACTGCTTTCTACATGTGTTGATACCAAGCTCAGAGCTTCCTTGAAATCTCCCTCATGAGAGAGAGTGGTTTCCTTGCCTACTTTTTTTTTGTCACCTTCTTCCCATTTTCTTTCTACCTACTAGGAATTCCTCAACATGCCAATTTATGGTACTGGCGGCCACACCCACTTTCTGGAACTACTATACTTTCAATTTTTAAAAAAGTGAGATCTACGGAAAGAGGAGATGAGCGTATTTGTGCTCAGTCCTTTTTTAAGAGGAATTGTGTTCTGGTCTTTGCTTAGAATTTGGGATGACAAAAGACCTTTGTGCTAAAACAGCAAACAACTAAAAAGAGACTATCCACTTTTCTAAAAATCATTTAAGTTAGTTACTACACCTTCAGAAATGTCTCACTGGCTTTCCTTCTCCACAGGTTCCAGCTTCCTGACATTTCACATGGCTCTAGTCTTTTCTCACCAGGCCTCCTTAACACATTTCTGCCATCCCTCCCCCATTTCTCTTACTTGAAATGGAAGAAGCAGCAGGCCTATCCACCTTAGATGTGTCAAGTTAAACCATTTAACAGACCTGAAGAATTTCAGTCATTTTTTGTTTTGTTTAATAAATTAAGAGAGTTCATATGCAACTCCAGGTATGTTTGTTTTTTGAGTTTCTACACTGCTAAAATATGGTCATGCTTTTGTTAAATAAAAATATCTGGAATCAGCTGAAAAGCTTATTAACATATGGGCCGTAATAATAAAAAATAATATGACACAAAAACACTTTAATCACTAACAGTTGGTTCATTATAAACATTCTGAAAAATGACAAATCATTTCATGTTATTACAAAGTTTCATAAGAGCCAGGAGAACTATCAGACATTAGGGACAAGTCTTTAAATTTGTTCCTAAATCTACTGTGTCCCAGGCTACACATCAAAAGAGATAAATGAATTCAAAATAAGAAAAACGACAACAAAATGCTTTTGTTACTAATTAGAAAGCAAATACTCTCATTCTGTGTCAGAAAGCGAGCTTGAAGAGAGAGCCTGTGTTCTTTAAATGTATTCCTTTAATGGACTGGTAAAAAGAGATAAAGCTATAAACTCCTTTTGGGATCAAAAGTCTGGGCTTGGAATCAGTGGATTCTTAAGGTTTATTTGGAAAAGCACACATCTTGACAGCTACCAGAGAGGACAGTTCATTTTAACATCACCTTCTTTGCACAGATAACTGGAGTGTGTAAGGTGTGTGTATGTGTGCCTGGCAGGGGACAGGAGAAGTGACAACTTTAGTGAAGGAAGTAAGTCTCCCTCCCTAATGCTCTTATCTAAGTGTTAGTACATTTCCAGTCCTCCCTCTCCAGACCTGGTAGTTATTTAAGAGCCAGGATGTTCATAAGCAAATGTAGTCACAATTCTGATATATTGGTAACAAAATATATAAGATAAATTCTAGTCTTTTAAAGAAGTGATACAATAGACCAGTATTTTATTTTACGCATAGTCTACAAAAGTAACAAGATAGAGTTACTGCATATAAACATCAAACCTGAAAATAATAAATTCGTATAAATTAATGGGCTAAAAAACATTCAGCTTCTTTCCCTGTCATGCATAGAGAGACTGTTCACTCAATCTGAATATCTGAGTACAATTTGACCCAGTGTTTATAGTCCTCTTTGGAAGATGCTGAGGTTTTGTGTGTGTGTGTGTGTGTGTGTGTGTGTGTGTATACATGTGTATATACATATAACAGTTTATAAGTTGCTATCTTTCTCTAAATTTCATTGACCTTAACTCTTAAAACAGAAGTTATCAGGCTCTAGCCAGAGCTCAAACTTCCTAACTCTGACTTCCTAATAATTCAGATGTTTGAAGAACCGGCTGACCATTTGTTTAACAGGATTAGGAAAGATGCATTCCCAGAGTTCAGAATTAGAACTTGGTTTGCATTTTTCCCTATGAAGAAAAAAAAGAAAATAAAAATGAAATGTTACTATTAACACTATAGATTAAATGGCTTTTGATTGCAACCTCAGAACCCAACAATTTATAATGCTGTAGCTACTGAGAAAAAAACTGAGTAAACTTTAAGTCAACCGTTTAAAACAGAATATCCATGTTACATTATATTATAACTTCAAAAACACTTTATATATTTTTAAAATACCTCCTCATACAAACATTCAGTTAATCTTCCTACTAGCCCAATGTGTCTGGTAGAGAACATGTTATTTACTTTTCAAATGATGTCATTCTCAAAGAGTGTAACTGACTCGCCCTAGCTCACGTCATCGTTAATGAGGATGTTTACTTCATTGCAAGTAAGGCCCTCTACCTGCCCCCACATTCCCAACTCCTTTCATGTGTGTTCAAATTTTTATTATTCTTCACAGTCCCAGGTCAAATATTTCTGTTTTCATGAAGATAGTCACGACACCGCCCTGCTAACAGTGATGGTTTCTTCCTTTGACCTCATGGGCTTTCTCTCTCTTCCTATCATGGATTTGGAATCAGAAAATTTCTCTTGGTATCTGCTTGCCTACCTACCATCAGTGTGATCCTGAAGGTAAACTAATCGTAGTAACCACACGAACAGCAGTTTGTGCATTAGTATGGTAGAGGAAACAGAATATACCCCCTTACAGTTATATGGAAATATAATTTTGGTAAAACAAATAGGAAAGAACTATGTGAACTATAAAGCCCTATCCAAAGTTCTCTTCACACACACAGAGAGAAATATACATAGTTTTTCTTTCTTACACACAACTTTTATTTCCCCTATTTTCTGGTTGAAGGAAGATTCTATAACTAATGAATACTTGATTTTGTCATAGCAGTCATTTGTGCCTCACAACTAAGTATTTGATACAAATTTCTAAAATGAATGAAGGACTGAGGGTATGAATATGCTAGCCAAGGTAAGTCTCATAAAGAAGAATGCTCACCACTACCTGCTAAATATGGAAAGCCAAAATCTGACTTTCACTTCCAATCTCATTGCCTATTTCTTCTTTGCCACTTCAGTCAACCTAGAATTATCCCTGATTCCTAAATATCCCCTGCATTAGTCTGGCTCTAGGTCTTGGACCAAATCGTTACAACCTTTCCTGTCCTTGATCTGTTGAAATAGTATCCAGTCTTATATACCTAGCTCAAATACCATTTTTCCATGAAGCCTTCCTTAATCTCAGCCACTGGAAATGACACCCCCTACTCTTAAATCCACAATATCTGTTCATATGTCTCACAGCCATTATCATTTGACCACACAGTATATGTGCTTATGTGTGGATTATCTAACCTAGTACATTGTGATAGTGTTAAGATCAGCACTATGTTTTAGTTATTTTTATATCCCATAAAACATGTAGTAAAATGTCTTCTATATGATATGTACTCAAATAATATAAAGGATGGAGCAAAAGTTTACAGTTTTTCATATGGAAAATAATCTAACAAATGATAATAATTTAAGAATGAACTCTGTTTTGCATACTCACAACTGTAAACACACATTTGTCCCACCCTGTACGTGGCTTGAGTGTTCAACTGCATGTTTGTGCCTTATAAATTGCCATAAAAACACAAAACAGCCCTGGCTGGTGTAGCTCAGTGGATTGAGTGCGGGCTGCGAACCAGGCATCGCAGGTTCGATTCCCAGTCAGGGCACATGCCTAGGTTGCAGGCCATGTCCCCCAGCAACCGCACATTGATGTTTCTCTGTTTCTCTGTTTCTCTGTTTCTCTGTTTCTCTCTTTCTCTCTCTCTCTCTCTCTCTCTCTCTCTCCCTCTCCCTCTCCCTCCCCCTCTCCCTCTCCCTTCCCTCTAAAAATAAATAAAAAAATAAAATCTTAAAAAAAAAACATAAAACAGATTTTTACAAAGTGATAATCTACTGTTTGAAGTCATTATTACTGCTTGTTCCTATCAAGATAGCATATTATGGGCAGAAACATACCTTTACTAGCATTTAAAAAACTACAAATACATAAAAAAATTACTTATAATCTGATTTTCTCCATAAGTAGAGAGCAGCATGTTCTTATTAATTGTAACTTTATCATTAAAGAATGACTTATTTAAAACGTTAAAGTACTCAATATGACATTGAGTTAAAAGCACAAAAGACACTTTAGAAAATAACAAGAGGCTGACATTTTCAGTGCACATCACTTTCATCTTTCATCACACTAAGTACTGAACCTAACAGAGCAGCTATCGATAGTCCTCACTCTTGTTACTATTATAACATACATTTCCTTCATAACAAGGGCACACAAGTCTCCTTCCTCAGGCATATTCAGCTCGCATAATCCCTCAGTGTCATCCCCCCAGGCAGTTCCAGACGCTGTGCACACTCAGCCCACCAACAGCTGTCCTCCAAAGTGCTCTCTGTGCTTCCTCTTCGGGTAGGGGATCCCAGATTTCTTTAAAAAATATACCCTCTTAGATGCTAAGCCTCTATGGTCTCATTTATGTTATTATCTTCACTGTATTACTTAACTCCAGAGAATTTATGGGTTTTTCTGCTATTTGCTGTATTTTGTCCTGCCCCCATGAATAAACAACCTTGAATTTATTTGTGGCACTGCCCGCCCCTTTCTAATCTGATATGTCAGGAAGGCTTGCCCAAACTTGGGAGATACAAACATTAGTCCTTTAAGAAGACACCCATCAATGCTGACCCTTCTCTAATGACTTCTTCATTGTCTGAACTGACTTAGGCAGTTATTAATGACTCTCAACTAATGAGGGAAGCAGGCCCTCTTAGGGGATATCAAAATCACTGTCAAGGAAAAGGGATGTATGCTTTGAAAAACTGTATTGAATTTTATATTAAAATTGTTTTTAGAATTTGAAAATGATGTGTTTTTCCAAGCACAAGTATAAGCCCAGTTAAAAGTATCAAATTTTGATAGGTAGGAGCATGAATTTAAAATTAACTATCACTGTGTACTAAATAGTAAATAATGTGGCTCTTACAGAGTGCAATGAGTAAATGCTCAGCATCTTTCAATAAATCCATATTTCTTTTATATGCCAAATTTATCACAAATTGTGGCAATATTTTAGGCTTATTATTAAAGAAAATTTTTTTTTAATTCTACCTTATAATTGGCAGAAAAGTAAAAGAGGAAGAAAGAAGGAGAGAAAGGAAGAAAGAACCAGGGAAAAATAATGCCATCCTATCACATCAACAATGAATGAAGCACCCTTGGTGGAAGATGGTAATATGACTTAAGAGCATGGACACAGTGAATAAATACACTTACCTCAGTTATATGAGGATTGGGGTTAAAACCACAGAGGCTACACACAGTGGTTTTACATCCAGTACATGTGTTAAAATTGGCCTTTTCCGGAACATGCAACAGCAATTCAGTGGTATTACAAAGAGGACAGATAGTTTTAGGGGGGCCTTGCATTGGAATCTGGGCTGCAGATGAAGAAGTTGGTGGCTGAGGTTTCCCAGGTCCTGCCTGGCTTACTGGTTCTGGAGATTGCTGAGCTGAGGGCTTTGCTGGGCCAGGCTGTTGAGGTGGGGGCTTTCCTGGGCCAGGCTGTTGAGGTGGGGACTTTGCTGGGCCAGGTTGCTGAGGTGGGGGCTTTGCTGAGCCAGGCTGTTGAACAGAGGGTTTCACTAGGCCAGGCTGTTGTGCTGAGGGTTTTCCTGGGCCAGGCTGTTGAGCAGGTGGCTTTGTTGGGCCTGGCTGTTGAGTAGGAGTCTTTCCTGGCCCAGGCTGCTGAGCCAGAGACTTTACTGGACCAGCCTGCTGTGCTGGAGTCTTCACAGGTCCAGGTTGCTGAGCTGGAGATTTTGGTGTCCCTACGTGTTGGGCTGGAGGCTTTGTTGGTCCTGGAGGCTGAGCTGAATACTTTGGCCCAGGCTGCTGAGCTGCAGGTTTTGCTGTCCCTGGTAGCTGGGCTGGGAGTTTTGCTGTCAGCTGCTGAGCTGAGGGCTTTGCTGTCCCAGGTTGAGCTGGGGCCTTCGCTGGCCCTGCTTGCTGAGCTGAAGGTTTTGCAGGTCCAGACTGTGGCATGGGAAGTTTTTCAGGTCCAGGCTGTGGCATGGGAAGTTTTTCAGGTCCAGGATGCTGGGCTGGAGGTTTTGCAGGACTTGCTTGTTGTGGTGGTGGCTTGGATTGGCTTTGCAGTAAGGGTTTGACTGATTCTCCCTTGACTGTGTCTGCCTGTTTAGTCTGAGGCCTAGTTGCATCTCTTTGAAGTGGCAATTTTGTCTGATCTGTTTGAGGAGCCTGGGTAAGCCCCTGAATTGGCTTTCCAGTCCCTGAAGGTTGTGATTTCATTTTTTCTGGTTGCTGAGAAGACAATGATTTGGGAGAGCCATCCTGCTGAGGTGGGGCGCTTATAGGTCCTTGCTGCTTAGGAGTTGACTTGGGTGACTGTTGTGATGGAGGCTTTGTGATTCCTTCAGGTTTTCCTTGTTCCTTCTGAGCTATTTTTTGTTTCTTGGTGGTTTCTTCCTGGGATGCATCAGAGTCTGATATCAAATCAAAAGGATTGAACTTATTTACAACAGAGGAGACAGCACTTAAAGGGTTAACCTCTGAGAGGAAGCCAGGCATCATACTGGACTTGTGCTCTTCCTTAAAATCGGTTCTGGACTTTGATTCTTTCAAACTAATAGTAGAAGGACTCCTTCCAGGCAATTTCTGCTCTGACCTCAAAGTGTCTGTAGTTCTACTTTTACTGAGACCAGGCTGAGCTGGATGCCCAGGGTCCGGCGGTTTTCCTGGTGGCTTTGAAGGGTGACTACTATCCAACTCTTGTCTCCTAGAAGAGTGAAACAAACAGAAGTGAAAATGCTGAATTTATCACAACTAAAAGTAGTGTAAAAGTTGTAACTTGCTTATAGCCTCATAATTATAAATGTATAAATATAACGAGAATCCATTTTTGCAGCATCCTATTAAGTGTTCATAAAACTTTTAATGCCTTTACTACTTTCCTTATAGGCCCAGGGTAAAGATTTTCAACAAGAGTGCAAATGAAAGGGAGAAAAATACAACATTTACTACTAGGAATGATGAAAAAATAAGAAAGCTAGTTACAAAGCATCCATAACAAAAGTAACGTACGTATGTACTGAATAGAATGTGGCCATACTTAAAACCTAATTTAACACATTAACTCAGTAAATCGATGCAACGCTATATCCTAGTACATTCACATTCATAAGGTGCATCCTTTTTCATTAAAATTATAGTCAAAGAATGTTAGTCCCTCAAATACTAGCAGTGATTAAGAAGTAAAATTTTAAAATGTGGGATTTCACTGCAACTGTATTTTGTTGCTTTTTGTTTCTACTTGATTATGATCATTTACATTAGTTACATAAAACAGACAATGTTACATCAGGGACATTTCTAGTGAAGGTTACCTTCTCAACAGGGATTCCAACAAAGCTGATCAGTTATTCTTTCTAAAAAGGTAATATCCATCAAATATTAACTTTATAGAATGAAAATTCCTCCTAATTAGCAATTTTTGAGAAACATTTCCACCTTTCTTGTGGAAAAGTGTTGTATCATTTAATTTTTTTTCTAACAGTGAATTCTGAGATCTTTTTGCAGGGTAAGAATAGATACATAAAGCATCTTGAGATACAGCCTGCTATGCAAACAGTGACAAGGTAGCTGTGACTCCACTTCAAAAAGTATCGCTACTTTCCTCAAAGAAAATACATGATGATCTTTTTACTTAATATTTTCTACAACATTTACTATTGCTATTTTTAGATTATTAGTATTATTGACATTGTGTTTAAAATGTAACAAGTCGCCCTGGCCAGGTGCTCAGTTGGTTAGAGCATCTGCCCAATATGCCAAGGTTGTGGGTTCAATCTCTGGTCAGGGCACATACAAATAGAAACCGATACATACATAAATAAGTGGAACAACAAATCCCTCTCTCTCTCCCCCCTCTCACAAATAAAAAAAAATAAATGTTAATGGTTTTGCTAACAAGACCAAATTTAAATGACTATGTTAAAGAATTAAAATAGTTGTTTCTCATATATACTTTTAGCCAAAAATCAAGTACATTAATTTTTAAAATGTCATTTTCTTTATTGATAAATTTGAAATAATATGCTGCATTAGAATTACAGAAAAAAGGAAACTGTAAGTATTTTGTTTGATAGCTAGCTTTTTCATTTTGAAAAAGATTTACTTCTTTCTAATTAAAAGAAAAACAGAGATTCAGTGGCACTTAAAATATAAGATGATCACAATAAAGTTCTACAGGTTTTTAATTTGTTTCATCAAAATTTACCTGCTCATGCGCAGGTTAATTTTAAATTTCAGATCATTTGTCAGTTAATAATGTAAAGCATGATAGACACACAGAAGTAATACTTGTAATCAGCAAAGGGTCAGAAATAAAATAATCTATAAATGGGAATGTATACACAAAATGATTTTCTAATAAAAGAGTAAATAAAATTCTTATTCTGGCACTTTCCTCCAGGAAAAAATGTTACAAAAACTTTAGATATTACCATGTCTCTGAATCCTTTACTGAAACAAGGAACTAAAATCAATCTCCATATTAATTCCAAGAGTTCAAATATGTTTCTAACATGCTCTGCAACATATTTCCATTTGGGGAACATAATTTTGAATGTTTCTTTATAGGCCTTCCTATATGCTCTCTTCCATATGAAGGCAGAAAGATCACTGTAAACCTATACTAGATTATTTTCAGAAAGTTCCACTGTTTGGATTTTTATATTTTCTAGCAATGTTGTATATTTAATTAATAAAATAGACCAATCCTTGAAGGGCATATGCTTAGGGACTCTGTTATAGAAATGATTATCTTATAAATAATTATTTAGACAAGTTATTGAATTGACTGTCTTGTACAACATCCTAAAAATCAGTATTTAAGCAGTGTGCCAAAAATATATTCTTAACTAAATTGTCCACTATTGAAAGTACTATTATACTTAGTCACTGGTTTTGTGATATTGTTTTACTTAATCAACATATCTACTGAACAAATAAAAATAAACTTAATACCAAATAATAAAAAATATTAAAAGTTAGCAGCTTGTATAAGAAACTATAATTGCATGTACTCTCTACAAATATAAGTTGTACTATATAACAGAGTCACCCTGTGAGAAAGTACCTATATAGCTATAAAGACTGCCCTAAAATTTAACTTTTAGTTGCTGTAATTATGTAAACAAACAAAACATGGAGATCAGGGAGTGAGAAATAGAAAGATAATCATTAAGAAAAAATGTAAGCTTAATACCAAACAAAAATATAAAGGTGCCTTAGCAAGGTGTCTGTCCTTTGGTGAATTTTTGTTATAACAGTTGTTCTGTTAAAAAGAAAAATTATTAAAATGTAGTGTATGTCTTGTTTACTTCACTCTGAACTCCTGAACAATGTATGCCACTCATCCTTGCATCACTGGTACCAACTCTGGTGACTAGTAGATGAGCATTAATGAATGATGAATAACAACAATGAGTGAATGAATGAGTGAACAGGGCAGGTTCTGTATTATTCTATATTAACGGTGCTTGAATTCTTTCCAAATGGAAACATTCCATATTATTTTTAGATCCTGGATTTGGCCTGATGCTCTGGGGAGAAAAACAGCTGTGGAAGGGTCTAACCAATAGGTGAGGCCTGAAGGAAATCTGGAGAAAATAGGGACTCTGTTAGAATTCTTATAAGATATTCTTACTAATCAGAAGTGATTTTTAGGCCTTGTCAGTATCTCAGTTTGTCAGGGTATCATCTCAATATGGCAAGGCTGCGGGTTCCATCTTCAGTCAGGGCACATATAAGAAGCAACCAATGAATGCATCCCTAAGTAGAACAATAAACTGATGTTTCTCTCATTCTCTCCCTCCCTCTCTTTCTCTAAAATCAATAAACAAAAAAAAACATAGTAGATGTGTTTTCAGTAAAGTCCTTTTCATATGACATATCTGTACCTGTAAAAAGAATGAGTAGAAGAAGTAATAAAATTGTATTTCCCTGGGTCTACAATGAATCAAAAATCCAGGAGCGTTTCATTTGTAACCTGTAACTTCTAGCTTGCAACTACCCATGCTTTATACAACATCACTATTTTACTATTGTAATCCCCAAATTAGAATTTTTCTTTCATAGGTTAGCAGAACAAATGGTTCAGCTCAAATGAAGTAAGCATGTATTCAAGTGCAGAATGTAAAAGCAGTTGAAATGCTAAAATTTTCTGTTAAATATAACATGATAGGCAATGACAACTTGACAGTCCTGAGTCACGTAAAATTTTACATTAGGAATGTAAGCAATTACAGGAATTCATTTTGATAGTGTAGAGGATACTAGGGCATAAAGAGGCTAAGAGATTAATCCATGGCTATAAAATGAGTTACAGAAATATGGTGTCCTGATTCCTGAGGGTGACAGGAGGGGTAGATTTCCACCCCATTGCACTGACTTTCCCATATGTAAAATATAGATAGATCAAATATCTCATAACAATGAATAATTCAACATACAACTTGTCTATAGCCATCACTGCTGGTTCCATTCACTGCTGATATTAATATTATTACTTTTTTATTTATAGGGTTTCTTCATATTAAAATCCAAACAAAAACACCCCTCTCAATTTTTCACTGATTCTCACAATTATTTTACAAGACAGGTAAGACAAGTATCATTTTCCTTATCTAGAGGCAAGGAAACTGAGGCACATAGACTGAGAAGCATTTATGATTTTCCACGAGTCAGTTCAAATTAATAGGGCAAGAAACTAGGTCCCTGGGTTCTCAACACTTACTTCTTATTTGTTTTTAAATAAAACCCTATCTCTTAAAACTTCAAATAACTTGGATACACTTTCTCATATATGTTTAATGTGTTTTTAATATTTAAATGATAAACCAAGAGTGTCTTTGGTTATCACCTTTAGGGATAACAACTTTCTAAAAATTATCTTCTCTAATATTAATAGAAATCTTTCAGTAAAATATAAGCAGTTGCAAAAATTAGAAACATATTGTTTATATATTTAGATGAAACTTTCACCAACAACAGGGCACAGATTACCTATTAATAAGAATTCTACCACAAAATTATCAATTGAGGGCTTCAAAAGTACGCTATCTGATACAAATACGGCATGAAACATCAGTGTTTCAAAGGCTAAAATAATATTTTTCAGACACCCTCTGAAAGAAAAGTTAGGAATTTAGAAATCAAAGCTCACACTCTCCTCAGTATTTGTAACCAGCATGCTAACTAAACCTGTTGCTTGTAACACTTAAGAGAAACGGTAGAACAGACATACATTTCTAAAGGGTAATAGAAGTATTGTGCCTAATTATCTTATGAAAATCTAGTCTATGAACACTCAAAATATCTTACAAGTCAAATTTTCATCAGTAGTGGAAAATAGTAGCTGTACTACTACTTAAGGTAATGAATAAGACAGGCTATTTGCCAAAGAAATAGCCCATATATCGCTAGTTTAAAAACACGGAAAAACATATCCACTATAAGGAGTTAGCTTAATTAGCAGTGGTGGTTTCATTTCAAGAAAATAGTTTTTACCTGATATATATTAGGCATTTAGGATTTTATGTAAAAACTATCATCATAAAACATTACAAGCATATGAAACATTTTACATTTCTCCTATATTAAACTTAATACTGTAGACGCATCATATTCATATGCTTATGTGATAGATCCTAAATTAAAATATTTATACTTTATGAAGTACAGTTTAAGTATCAACACCTGTATTTCCAGATCTGTCATATTTCCAATACCTCAAATGAAAATTGTGTTTCCCTTGAGTTACCACTACGCAGGAATGCTTTCAGGACCACGGATAGAGAACTATTATTCTCTATGGGAGGGAGAAAAGTTGAAGGGTTTGTTTACAATAATAAAAGCAGGGAAGGCACAATCATTATACCCTCTTACCACTCTAATTAGAAAACAACTAATTTATTGGGATGAAGAAAAATGGAGAGCAAGAAATGGAAAAGAATACGTTAATGTTACAGACTAGCTCTTGATTGCCTGTACAAGTTGTCATTTATTTGCTTTGTCTTTAAAAGTATGTACTGGTAACTAATTTTTAGATAACACAAATTCACATGCTCCTCCATAAACCGTAAGACACTTTCATATATAAAAGAGTGGCTTAAAAAAAACAGCATATGCTAATTCAGGAATACATGTACAGCACCTGCCTTGCAGTGCCCAAACCATCTGTTAATGCCACAACATATTTCAGGGCCCCACACTGAATATAAAAGATGTATTCACTTTATACCACCTACCTAAACAGCTCCTGTTCTCCTCTACGGGTGGGATAGGAAGGAAGGACAGATCACCTCCAGGGGAATTAATGGTATTATGGCAGAAACATTTAGGTATCATTTACAGAGAAAAAGACCCAAAACATGACTGAGGAGGTTTAAACAGACAGGTAAACACCCATGTCTACCCAATTCCCAACACGTCTTTTCTGTATTAATGGAAGACTTCCAGATTAGTGAAACACCGGAGGGCGTCTCTCCACGCCATCCAAGAGGGAAAAGGTTCCAAAAGGCCAAACATTACAACCCAAAATCACAGCTCCAAGAATACAACCCTTGACTATCCCACCAGAAACTCTACAATGCATCATTTTATTCTGCCCATCGGAAAGAAGGCTTATAATTTCTTTATCGCCACCCCATTAAGGGAGAATAGAACGAACGGGGACGACATATATGTACTGCCGTGCAGGCACCTATGTGCAAGGGAAGCTGTACATATATGCCCGGACATAAGCATCATGCGGTGCGTGCCTGTGCAAGGAAGGCGGCTCCGCAGCGGCCACGGGAACGCTTCCCTTGGGCAGACCCTGCGCCCTTGACATGACAGCGGCGATCTGTCTCCTCTCCTCTTCGCTCAGCTGGCTCAGGTCTGCCTCCATGCCGGCCGGAATCACGGTGTGCAAGGGGCTCCCCGCCCCGCCAGCCCCTCCTCCGGCGGCCGCCGCAGCCGCAGCCGCCAGCCCTTCGGGGAGCCCTTCCCCTTCCAAGCTCGCCTCATTGCCCATGGCTGGGGAGACTCCGGGCCGCCGCGCTTCCTCCTTGCGCTGCGTCCCAGTCAGGAAGCCGGGGGTCCGCCGTGGGGCGTGCAGGCAGCGGAGTCCCTGGGCTCCGGACCCGGCGTCGCTGCCCGCAACGACGGGCGGGGATCAGTCTCGCTCGCAGGTGACGCCCGCGGCCGGAGCCTCCTCCATGTTGGACAACGCCAGGCAACCTTTGCAGAAGACAACTCCCGGACGCCGCCTCAGCGCCCCGAGCCGGGGAGAAGCAGATCTGAGCAGTGCCAGCCGCCGCCGTCCGCCCCTCCCACCGCGCCCCGCCTCCTCGCAGTGCGCATGCGGGCTTCGGAACAGGTGATGCCGAGCCCACGCCTATCCCCTCTGCGTTGTTCAGCATCTTTCCACGCGCTCAGCACTGATTTAAAGGAGCCCAGCGAGAGCTCAGGTTAAAAACCTGGGCGAGGCAGCTGTGGTTTCTCTCAGGCACATTGCAGAATGTCTCAACCTGACTTTTGGTGAATTACAGTCCTGGGAGGGCGCGAGGGGTCTGGTGAGGAAGTGTCTGTTCCCAGCTTTGATTCATGGGATTTGTAGTTTAAACTTTTTTTTCATGACCCCTGATTACATTCTATTTCCTTTAGACATAAACGGTTTTGTTTTGCTTTTTTATTTTGAAGTTATTTTTTTTCTTTTTCTCTATTCCTTTTTTTAATTTTGTTTGTTTAGGAAGGTTTTAAAAGATACTAGGAATTGGTTCGGATAACTAGAGGTTAACAGGAAAAACCTGATATCTTCGGGACGAATTTCCCTAAAGGAGCTAAAACTGGCCCCATTCATTTAGATCTTTACCAGAACAATTACATTAAAACCTTACATACAGCATCAATAAGCAGGTAAAGTTTCTGAATGCTTGTAACTGTGTTGAATCCTAAAGGGACTACATAGAAGTACAGGATTATGGGACATTGTGGATAGGATACTGTAGTAAGAAATAGATTGTAGAATATTAAAGTGTTATAGTGAAATTTTGAAAACATGAGTTCAGTTCATTGTTTTGTAAAAATTTGGGCAGAAGAACCCCAAAAGATCAATTAATTTTTACAGTCACACAGCTAGTTAGCAGCAGAGATATAATTAACCACTCTTTTGGACCCACTTCTTATCCAGCCCCAATGCACAGTCTTACCTTGAGACCACATTTCTTAGAAAGCAGTGATTTCGTTCAGCACTGGGTCCGCAACCCCAATTTTACTCCCTGCCTTTCCTAATGCAATGGACTTAATGTCCTGATTGTTGAGATTCAAGAAAATCAAAAACTAATGACTAGAAATGAATATATTAATTAAACAGAAAAGAATAAGTTGCTCAGATAGTGTTTCCAAGATTTCCAATAATCATAATGATTTGACATTGTGTACTTCATTCTCATCATAATTAAAAGGTGGCACAGTTACAACAGAGCATGACTATGTGACTATAGCTAATCATCAGATGAAGTATCGTACCTGGTTGAGTTCCTACATAAACTTGGCATAAACTTTGATCTCCTCATATCTAACAGATATGCCTTCTGAAGTCAAAACTACAAAGAGAATGCTCTTACTTCATACAAACAAATCAAGTTGAGGCAACCTCAAATTCTAATTGGCAAATACATTATGGCCATACCTCCTAGAAATGAGTTTGCTTCAAAATGGGAGATTATTTGGCACACAATCCTGAATCTCCGTGCCTTCTCTGACAAAACAAGTTAACCACTCTGTGCTCAGGCTGTCCTGTGAGTCAGTAACACTCTAGATAAAGGTGAGACCGGATAAGAGTCATATGCTGGCTGTTTTCTAATAATACACTCAAGGTTTGTGAGAATGAAATATATTCGATGCACTCATATCCACAAACCATAAGCTTTAAGATAATAAGGGAAATATGCTTTCAAACTCTAGCCTCAGGATAATGGTTAAATAAGAAAATATGTTGTTAACTCCACATTCTCTTCCACTGCAGATGAAAAGGAGCATGTGAAGTAATAAGAAAGAAATAAGAAATGATAATCAACATGCCAAGTAATCTTGCTGGGCTAAACAAAAAGTAATCATTTGTAAGATGGGAATATTTTAGCCCATTGTGCAAAATGTGCACTCACCTTCGCCTTCCCTCCTGTCTCCCAGGAGCAAACATCATCAAAAGGGGGGGGGGCGGGGGAATTGGGATATATGGTGAGAAGAATGAATAGACAGACTATGAAAACAAATGATATGATTCTGACATTTGGGAAACATTTTAACTGTTGATTTTTTAAATGATTTTTGCCTTTGGGATCTTATAACTGTGAATTTTGAGTAACATTTTTTTAATCTTCCATTTGGGCTTAAAGTTTCTTGTTCTTGGGAGGTGTTTCTGATCTAAAGAGAAACACTGCATTCCTTTTGTGTGGCTTCTCAGAAATCTAAGGATACAAAGATGAGGCCTTGAATGCTGTACGTAACTTTATCAGTTTCCTCCTTGCTTACCCATAAAAATATCATAATTCGTTTCATTCTGCAAATTAATGGTACTGAAATCAATATCTTTATCACTCCCTCTTTGTCATATTGTTACTCTAATGATCATTTACTTGAATTTAAATTTAATTTAACAGGCTGGTATTACAGCTCCAATTCACTCAGCTTGATAGGTGGGTCATGAAAGGAATCAATTTCTTAACACTTCCACTGTTATATATCATCTTGTTTTCTAAAGTGACTAATCAATTCCAGAAAGTCAGATATTTTCCTATTGTATTATTCTTTCCTCAGTTTCCCAGGTAGTTTCTATTGTAGTAAATTAGAACCAATCTAAAGGTGACAGTTAATAACTAAACATGACTCCATAATGATTCATTGGATTTACAATTTCATGTATTTTAATGTATGGATGGATGTATATCTTTATGTTTATGTAAATATACACAAAACGAGAATTTTTATATAGGCATTTATCTTTTTTAATGTTTCTTCTCTAATAGGGGATGAGAGAGGATTGTGTTAATTTAGTGGAGCAAGAACCTGCAGAGGCTAAGGTGCAACATCATTTTTGTTATGGCCGAGCTGTGTCTTAGTTGCTGTTCTCAGCCATTTTCGTTAGCTCTGATTTAAAAGGAGATTTGCAGCTAGAGTGAAGGAAATTCAAATGAGATTACTGTTGATTATAAACTGCCTTCTCAATTTTGAGGGAAAAATCATGAGAAGTGTTTTAAAGAAAACTTTGATAAATTTATTTTTGAATTCTCACATCTGGAATATGAGAGGGTTTCTTTCCCTTTATATTTAGTCCAAAGTAAACCTATAATATAAAGTTAAAAAGTCTCTTATATTTAAAATACAGTCTTATAGACATAGGTTGTATAAAATATTAATAATAAAATTAGTTTAGATGTTACTTTACAATATTACTTTGTAATTTGAAAATTACTAATAAGTGTTAAGGTTATAACTTAGATGGTTCAACATTATTTAGCCATTATACACACAATCTTTAAAATTAAGAACCTTATCTTTGGAAAATGGGAATACTATATGTGCGCATGTCTTAGTCATAATTTTTGGTTGACAACATTTGACTTTAAATCCTAGCTCTGCCAGCTTAGACCAATTTGTGTGTCATTGACTTTTCAGAACTTGAGGTTCCTCAATGCTAAAAAAGAATAAAATAATATACTACCTCTCAGGGTTCTTGTGATAATTAAATGAGAAAAGATGTGAACACACTGTAAGCTGGGAAACATATTTTCTCAATTGTGGTAGATTCTTACAATATTGGTCCTCAGTGAATCAGATCCATGTGACCACCACCCTCTACAGTGGGACTGCCACATTTCCCATTAAGAGGTAGGGTTTGTTTCCTTGCCTCTTGGAGGAAACCCCTGGAACTTAACCCCTAACTTATTTTTACCAAAAGAATGTGGTGGCACATAACTTCCCAGGCTAGCCTTGCAATACAGCCTTCTCACTTATTTGGAGATGTCCACACTCTGAAAAAGCGCAGGAGGTGGGACTCCATGAGGAGAGGAGCCCAGCTGCCCCAGCCTCCAGCCATCTCAACTGAAGCCTGAATGAGTCCCTCTGAGCAACCTGCCCCAGTGGAGGTACCTGCTGGCTACAGTCCTCTCAGTGAACTGTGAAACCCACAGAACTGAACAATGAACCCAAAAGAATCATTAGAATTGTAATAGTTAGTATTATAATATTTTTTAGGTCACTAAGTTTGAGGGGTTTAGGAATGCCAGTTTTTACACATTATGATTATGCATAATTTTTCAAAATTCCTTTTTCAACCTTTTACTTCTTGTGACTGTTTTCCCAGTTACTGTCCAGTTGGACTTGAGTTATTTGTTCACAATTTCTAGATACCATTCTTCTCAACTATAAATTAGAGAGAACCCAGTTATACTGAATACTTACATGCTTATTTCATGGAAGGTTCAAACAAGAAAATATATGCGGAGATGATTTTTGACTTATGTAACACTATGCCAATAACAAACTTATCTAAGTAGATGGAAAACATTCATGAAAAGGTTTTTGCAGGAGGCCAGTGTATTCATTGGAGAAACTGCTGGGGAATGGAGGTAGCACTTTCAAGGTTGTCCTCAAGCTGGTGTCTAAAACTATGGAAAACAGTACTGAGATTCCTCAAAAAACTAAAAATGGATCTACCATACAACCCAGCAATTGCATTTCTGGATATTTATCTGAAGAAAATGAAAACACCGATTTAAAAAGATGCATGCATCCTTAAGTTCACTGCCACATTATTTACAATAGCCAAGATATGGAAGCAACCGAGGTATCCATCAATAGATTAATGGATAAAGAAGATATGGGATATATATATGTATACACACACACACACACACAAACACACACACCTCACAACCTAGGTGTCCATCAATAGATTAATGGATAAAGAAGATATGGGATATATCTATGTATACACACACACACAATGGAATATTACTCAGCAATAAAAAAAATTCTGCCATTTGTGACAGTATGGGTAGTCCTCGAGCACAGGTGGCAAACAAGGCCCATGGGATGAATCCCGCCCTCCACCTTGTTTTATCCAGCCTTGCACCTTGTTTCTACCCAGCAGCAGTGCCAAGCTCTCACTTAACTGTTAAGGAGCATTTACATTTATAAAGTTCTAAAATTACATGTGGCCCTTTGAAGGCAATTACAAGGCTAATGCGGCCCCCCGTGAAAATGAGTTTGACACCACCCTCGTACAGGGTATTATGCTAAATGAAATAAGTCACACAGAAAAAGACAAATACCACATGATTTCACCTACATGTGGAATTTTAAAAAAAAAAACAGATGAACAAACAAAACAAAAACTTATGGAAACAAAGAAAAAAACTGAGCCTTGCCAGAGGGGAGTGGGATGGACTGATGGCTAAATATTTGAAGGGGGTATAGTTAATAATAGTGTGATAACTTTGCACAGTGACAGATGATTACTCAAGTTAGTGTGGTGAGCACATTGTAAGATACATTAATGTCAAATCACTATGTTGTACAGTTGAAATTAATATATTGTATACCAACTATATGTTAATGATAAAAAATGGTGGCTAGATTACAGATTTAGAGATTCCTGTGTGAAACATTTGGGATAAGGTTGAAAAATATTTGGGAGAACTTACAAATTTAATATGATATACTGTATCTTTCAGACCATAAGACATACCTAGGTTTTAGAGAAGGAAAATAGGGAAAATTTTTTTGAAGCAAGAAATGTGGTAAAATATTTATACCATCAATAACATAATATTTTACCAATATAGATGAAGACAGAACTCAACAGCAGCATTTACAACCATTATTCCTCCCAAATTTGGGGGGGTGAGTCTTATAGTCTGAAAATACAGTATATTACATATTACATAATAATAACTAATATTCTGTATAGCCAGGAAAACCTGTTAATATTCACATTAACTTCTAAAGGAGTCAGGATCACATCAACTAGGAGATACTTAATTTTATCCAGCTTGGTGGTGGATTATGTCAATTGATATTTGTTGGCACCAATTCTACCCCATCAGGAATCCCCAATTTGGAGTGCAGTGAAGGAAGAACCTTTATTCAGTGCAAAACATCTCTATTGTGATACAACATAGCTGTGAAACAACACAACTGTGAGGTAGACCTGGGGCCAGCAACCCTCAGGCCAGGTACCTCTCTGGCTAGACAACTCTGCTCCTCACTGATCTGCTCTGGTTTCTCTGCTCCATGCCAGTCTGCTTTGAGCTCTACTGGTCTGTTCCACTGTACTTTGGTCTGCTCTGTGTGCCCATTTGCTCTAGCCTGCACTGATCTGCTTTGCTCTAATACAGTGAGATGTCTTGAGTGTTTCAACTCAGCCAAGGCGATGCAGTCTTCGGTGAAAAGGAAACGTGTGCTACCAGAGCCAGAGGAAAGCTAGCTTATATGGACAGAAGTCCTCTCCCCGGGCTACTAATTGGGCATCTTCATGCAAATGAGGATTCTAAATCCTCACAATTTTGCTCGGTCCACTCAGGCGTTGTCCTGATTGGTCAGAGCTGCTCTGATTGGTCAGACCTGTGCAGCTCTGATTGGACGTGGAAATCTTCAGTCCTATTAGTTGAAAGAGGATACCAGGAACTCCTTCATAAGGGCTGGCTCAGATGCAGAAAAACAATGCAGTCCAGCAATTTGGTGCAGGCTTCTCCTTGAAGTATAGTGTGCATGAGAGATTCTTGTGCAGAAATGTCTGCTGGGGAAAATTTGAGTCCCATTAGCCACCAAGAGACTTTCTTAGTAGGTATCTTCTTTCTCAGGGTTCACGATAGGAACTCAGACATCTTAAAAAGAGGAGCTAGAGCTTGCTAATCTGAATTGCTCTGCAGAATAGAGAGAAAGCATTTTGAATTGGTTGAGTATCACAGATTGGAAGACAAAAGTATAAAGAATGGAGGGTACCTGATGCCACTTATTTGATGGAAAGGAGAAATGGAAATGTCCTTACTTCTACCTCTAGTGATGCTGTGGTCTAGGGACCTTTACAGGACCGACAAGTCAATGAGGCTTCAGGGTGGTTTCTCTGGATGGTGGAATGTGACAAAGGAGAGACAAGGCCAACTTTGTCTCTCTCGTGCAAATTCCAGTAAAGTCCACATTACTAAGGTATTTCTACATGAACTCTTTGAGAGGGCATAGGAGTGAAGGTGGCATAGAAAGAGATGGAGAGCTTTTATATCCAAGTTGGTATGCATTAAAAATATAGGCACTGTAGTTATCATGTTCATACACAGAAGCTGAGGAATGAAGGGTATTTGACATCTGTGTTTCAGTCATCATTATCATAGGTGCTAAAGTGTAAGGTTCATTACAGTTTTCCTAGAGCCCTACAATTTTCTCATGTGCTAATTCCAAACTCATGGGAGAAATCTTTGGAAAGATTCGCTCTTGTCTGTCTGCAAGAAGAAAAAGAATAGGTAAATTTCAATAAACTTTTGTAAAATACAATAGGAAAAAATGACAAATTACTAGTACAACGATAGTTTAAAACTCTGAGAGGACATTAGGGTACCTATAGATATCTTGAAAAAGAGCAATAGCTGTGCCTTATCTTAAACAAATAAGAATCATGAGGGAAGGGCATTTGTGTTTTTTAAAGCTCCCTAGATGATGGTAACACAGTGTAAGCTGAGAACCACTGCTTTGAAAGGTTAGTGGATTTTAATGTCAGAAATACAAGTGAAAACAAGAGGCACTTGGGAATCAGTGTAGATTTTTCTTTAAAGCTGGAGCCAAAGGCATCAACAACATGGTCGCTATCATCAGAAATTATTTTTGAAGAAAAAGGCAAAAAATATGGATTTACTCTGTTCAAAATGGTTGTGTTTTGCATTTGGAATATGATATACAATTCTGGTCACTGCATTTTGCAAAATGTGTAATAGAGCTAGAAAAGCACAGTAAATCAAAGAAGAAATATCAGTCACTTCCATTTACAAAATTGAAGAAGGAAATCTAGGAAGATTAGAGCCTCTTACTGAAAAATATGAATTTAAAGTAGTCATCCAAATCTAGCAAACTAAATATAACGGGCTTTTTGCATACACAGAAAAGACATGCTTAAGAAAAAAAAATGGCAGGACATAGTACACTTACAGATTTGTTTATATTCCATATTGGGATGAAGGCTGCTAAGTCTTCACCAGCATCAGTTTTCTCCCCTTTTGGGCAAGTAGCTTGACCACAATTGCCAACTTCTCCTGCAATTACGTGTAGCCTTGTGACCCAGCTCTACCTGATGAAAATGTGTTGTTTCACCTAGCCTAATGGAATTTTTATGTGTACACCTCTATGGCTGACAGGGAGGCAGAAAGGCATACTTTACAGCAGGGGTGTCAAACTCATTTTCACTGGGGACCACATCAGCCTCATGGTTGCCTTCAAAGGTCCAAATGTAGAGCTCCTTGCCCCTAGTTAAGAAGCAGTTACATTTATACAGTCCTAAAATTACATTTGGTCCTTTGAAGGTGACTGTGAGGCCAATGTGGTCCCTGGTGAAAATGAGTTAGACACCCTGCTTCAGAGGTTGCATGGACCTCTAATGGCAGAACCATTAGACAGGTTTTCTGGTTGGTTATGTGTAGAATTCTGCCTTCCCCTTCAAAGACCACCTTCTATGGACTCTTGTGAATGAGGGAGAAAATATCTACTATGTTTAAGCCATTTTATATATGTTGTTAAGTCTTTTTAGTCAGAGCAGTCAGTGTTATCCTAACTAACACAAGACAGCAAGAGGTATTTCTGCACAGAAGAGACTAATGTTGATTAGAAGTTGACACAACTTCTTCTTACCCATTCTGCACCAGGGATTCTGGTCCCATTTTTCTTTGTCAGGAAAGAGCATGACGGGCAAATCTGAGTCCGTCATTGATGCCAAAAATGCCAAGCTCACCTCTTTTCCAGTTTCCATTTTTCCTTAATCTGGAAAGATTGTTCTTTTGTCTCTCTCCATACCTTCATTTCTCAAGGCCCGTTTACTATGAAAAGGTCTTTTTCTATTCTGAAGTCACCATTGTTCTCAATTATGAGTTGAGAATCTCATTATCCATTTGACATTTATTTACATATGCTCTTTCTTTTTGAAGATTTTATTTATTTATTTTTAGAGAGGGAAGTGCGTGTGTGGGGGAGAGAGAGAGAGAGAGAGAGAGAGAGAGAGAAACATCAATGTGCGGTTGCTGGGGGACATGGCCTGCAACCTAGGCATGTGTCCTGACAGGGAATCGAACCTGCGATGCCTGGTTCGCAGCCCGCGCTCAATCCACTGAGCTACGCCAGCCAGGGCTATTTACATATGCTCTTGCCAATTTGGTGTTCAGGACTGAATTCTGAGAATGGTGGAACAATATTTTTATTACAATCCTATCAGTATCTACTTCACACAGTGAATGCTCAAATCAACAGATGTTAAATGAATTAGTGAGAAGTCCTCAAGTGAAAAATGTGAATAACGCAAATAATACTTTAGGTTATTTTGTAGAGAACACTTATAAGGGAGGAATAGGGAATGCTTTCATTGAGGTTAAGGAATATTCTTCTATGATGACAGAATTTTAACCTGATAATATTATATTTAATATACTACCAAGGCACTCTGTTAAGTATTTTGTCTATTTTCATCTCAGTTAATCCTCATGACAGCTTTGTCTTGTAACTACTGTTTTGTCCATTTTATAAATGAAAAATAGAGATTCAAGAAAGTTATTTAAATTTCTTAAGGTCATTTAACTAGTAAATAATAAAAGAGAATTCAAAATTGACTCAGCCTGAATCTTATACCTACTGGTTTTTCCCCAAAGTAAAATGCCACCAATTTCTAATTGGAAAAGATAGTTCCTATTAAAAAGTGCATAGACTCATTGTGTGATATGTCTTTGGCCACTTCAGATATTTTATAACACTGTAAGGATAGTGGAAGTATATATACTTCCTTTAACAAACTGGCCAAAAAGTATAGTGGTAATTAGAAAGTGTCATGTAGTACTATAATTATCTAAGAAATATTCCATGTATCTGAAGAAGAAAAATGAATATGCTAGAAATTGCAATAAAATTATTTTTATTATTCTGATTTTATAATTTAATTAAAAATTGTCATTATCAATGTATCATGTTTTATTTGCATTTAGGGCTAGATGTCTTTGCCTCAAATCATAGGGCAATAATTGTATTGTTTACAATTTCATGAGCCTTTTAGGGAATGTTTAATTTTATTCTAACCAAGCTCTAGATTTGCCAGGTTAATTATTGCTGCGTAAGTGGAAGATAGAAAAGATTTTATATAATTCTGCCTGAAGCGTTCCATGTCTTCCCTCATTCGACTTACTACTCGTGTAAAAAAATCAGCGACTGCTGTTGGCAGATGGCCCACAACCTGCTTATATAATACTACTTCATGTTTTCTAATGGCCTTCACTGCAGGGATCTCAAACTTTTGAAAACTTACAGCCATACAATACTGCAATAACCATCACAGGGCTGTTTACAGATGAATAAACTGCAAAAGTTGATGAACAAGCCCTGGCTGCATGCTCAGCTGGCTAGAGCCTCATCCCAGTTTGCCAAGATTGCAGTCTGACCTCCAGTCAGGGCACATATGAGAAACAGTCAAAGACAACAATTGAATTTAATAAAAGAAACTAAGCAAACAACAAGAACATGAACAGAATCATAGATAGGGAGACATTTGGGGGTTATCAGCTGGGAGGGGGAAGGGAGAGAATGGGGGCAAAGGTGCATGGATTAAGAAGTATAATTGGCAGGTACAAAATAGGGGGATGTCAAGAATAGGAAGTGGAAAACCCAAAGAACTTACATGCATGACCCATGACCATGAACTAAGGGGGGTTTGCTGGAGGGAAAGGAGGTACCAGGTAGAAAGGGATAAAGGGGGAAAAATTGGGACAACTGCAAAAGCATAATCAGTAAAATATATTTTAAAAAGAACCAATGAATGCATAAAAAAGTGGAACAAGTCTATGTTTCTCTTTTCTCCTCCTTCTCTGTCTCTACCTCTCAAAAAAAAAAAATCAATAAGCCAGTCTCCAGCATATCTTTTGTGCCACTTACAGTCACCACTGGAGAAGTTTAATTTCTCATATATTTTATTCTCATCATCCATCTCATGAGACCAAAGACATACCAATCACAGATTCAAAATCTGAGGTCTTCAAAGAAAAAAACTATTTGTATCAATCTAATAAATGACATTCCAAGATAGATAATCATGATCATTTATTGATTTCTTTGCCATTCTTGGCAGGAAGTGGGGGCTATTTTTAACCATAGATAGTAAAAGATTCAAATAGCAGCTGTTAGATTCTCCATAGAGGGAAGGTTCCTTGTAAAAAGAACAATATATATAGTTTCTTAGCAATTTTCAACTGGTGTACCACAAGAATTTTTAAAACATGCAATACCTGATTATTTAGTCAAGGGCACTGATCTCTTTTCCCAATTTTTTTGTCGGATCAGCAAAAAAGCATATTTTTTAGTGTGCCATATGCTGCCAAATTTTAGTAATTAGTATATGTGTGCCATGAGATGAAGAAGGTTGAAAATGCTGCCTTGGAGCATGGACTGGCCCACTGCCAGTATCCTAGGGCAGTGAATTCTTTTTTACAGATAGCCTTACTCATTTCATCTGAAAAAGACTCTCTGACATTATGCTCAGCAGAGCAATTGCTGGTTCCAGACTCAAGATACTGAATTTCAATTACACTGCCACTATAATCAAATGGATGCTTTGTTTAAATACCCACATTCTCTAAGCTAAAGCATCAAGTGGGGAAAAATTGAAAAACAAAAATAAAAAGGATAAGACATTTAAAAGAACACTAGAAAAAGTAATAAAAATTATTTTTAAAAGAGAATAAAAAGTAAATAAATAAAAGCCTGACTGGCTTTGCGTATACCACGGGATTTGAAAGCATGTTGAAACACCATCTTCCCCCACGCTTAAGTTAAAAGTTGCAGCCTATTAACCAACCCATGGTCTCTCAAATCAGAACTTTTCCATTAGTCCTCCCTTCTCATTTTCTCTGATGTTTGTTTAGCTTCGTTATTATCATTCATTATTTCAAACTTCAAGGAGCATACAAATTGCCTGGGAATTTTTTTACCACACTCAAGGGCTTCACCACTTGGGATATAAATTCAAGAACAAGATGCTTAGGCTGTTGTTCTATTCAAGAACAAGACGTGGTCGTCTGAAGGTAGTTTTATTTAATTGCAGGGAGTAAAGGAAATAGAGGGTTCATATGCCAAAGCTCTGTCTCTTCAAGGGAGGATTAACCAGTGTTTGTATACACTATTTCTCCCGTTACTCATGTGTAGGTTACCTACATTTATCTGGTTGAGTTCCTGTCAAGCTCATCCTGTTTACAGCTGCATCTGCAAATAGTAGGTACTGTGCTAAATTTTAACATTTAACAAGAATAACATTCATTAAAAACCACCCAGGCCTGTAGACCCTTGCCCTAACAATTTTGTTTAAATGCAGATTCTGGAGTCAGGTTGGAGAGTCTGTTTTTCCACAGATTCTTACACAGTGCTGATTTGGAAGATCAAGAACCATGCTTTGCCAGAACAGACCTCAAATAATTGCTACAATTTCTGGCTCCAGGATCAGCTGGGCTCCTCTTACTACTCAGTGGTTTTTGTTTGTTTGTTGTTTTTTTAACTTCATTTTCTTTACTTCCTCTCATTGTTCTCATGAGCTATTTCAATCTTGAGCTACACTTTACCAGCTCCCCTGCAACAGACCTCTGGGGTGAAAGCGCCCGTTTCCAGATAAGACTTTCATTTGGTTTTGTCTTTTATCTAGAGGTACAAAGGGGCCACTTTAATACTGGAAACATAAAGTTTAAGACAAGTTTTCTTACAAAATGTAAGGCGATTTAAAGAAAGATGTTATTTTCTTTCAGCTTCCCCTCATCCTGTAGCCCTCTGGTGTTTCACCTTATTACTGGGAGCATCTCCTGTCAGACCCTTCATCATCTGCAGACTCTGGGCTTTTGTTTCAGGCCTCCTCACTCAACAGGGCTTTTGAAAGGGGAGGTGAACATTTTCCGAATCAGCAAATGCTCTCTGCGCAAGAACAACTTGCGTTTTCCCATTTCCCTTCAGTTTGGGCCTGCTAGTACTTCACTGTATTGCCGGCTCTCTGATGCACCTTAATATTCTTTTAAATATATTATTCTTAAGTTAATTTTCTCAACAAGAAAACTTGTCAAAATAAGCTAGCTGCCATTTTGGAAAATATGGAATCTGTGATCACTTTAAAAAATATGTCAACCCCATTGCACTACACGTTAAGAACATGAACTGTGTCTCCTTTGTATGCCACTATATTTCTAGCACCAGCGCATAGTAGGTGCTCAAACTGGTTACAGAATGAAGGCAGCTTGCTCCATCGAGCAAAGCCAGGAGATCTTCTATAGCTGGTAAGGTGGGCAGGCAGGCAAGTGTGAGATGATTCTAAGGTAGGCATCTAAAGCAAACTGGTGCACTGTGAGGCTTGACCTTGCTCCTGGTGCCAGGTGGTTCATCTTTCCTCAGGATGCACTTGAGAATGAAACCTATAAGATGACTAGAACAGTGATTTTCAACCTTTTTCATCTCATGGCACACATAAACTAATTACTGTAAACTAAAAGCTCTGAAGCACACCAACAAATATATTTTTTGATGACCTGACCAGAAATACAGATATAATTTTGGTTCATTCACACTAGATGGCTGTTGTTGTGTTGGCTGTTGTCATTTTTTACATTGACAATCTAAGGGAAAAGATGTCAGTGCCCCTAACTAAATTGTCAGATGTGGCATGTTTGAAAATTTGTTGCGTCACACCAGTGTGCCTGCCATGGTACAAGGGCTGAAAACTGCTGCTCTGCAGTAATGACGTGAGATCAAAAAGCCACGATCAAAAATGTGGTCATGACGTAGGAGATGCAGCAGGACTTGGTGTAATGCACTACTTGGGCACCGAAGAGCTGTAGCATATGGGACAGTGAGACTCCCATGGATAAGGAATTCGGTAAGAAGTCCAGCCCCATCGGGAACGGCATTATGAAGAGGAACTTGGGTAGTCCTGTGACATGTAAAGCTCTTTGATGCCCATTTCCATTCTCCCCTTTGTAGCTCATGTTCTCATCTGATATTCAGGGATTTAAATGTCCAGCCTAAATACATATAATAGTTATATCAAACGTATTGCATCCTGTCCAAAATCAACACCAACCCAAAGCACTATTCTTGCCATTTTTCACAACTCATTTAACTATCACTTCATCTCTATAGTTGTTAAGGTCAGATATCTTGGGATCATTTTTGAACCTCGTCTTTCTCCCCTATCCAATATCTAATCCAGTGGCAAATCTTACTGTCTTAAACTCCAAATTTATCTGGCTTCAAACACTTCTTATCTTCCACACTGTTAGTGTGATTACTCAATCATCTCCTACTTGAATTACTGCAGTAGCATTGTAGTACCCTTCTATCCGTTCTGCCAGCTTCCATCCTTATGCAACTTCAGTCTGTTTTCCATGCAGTAAGTAGCCAGAATGCTGCCATTGGATCATATCACTTCGCTGCCTCAGACTCACCCAATGACTTCCCATCTTAAAGGAAAAATAAAAGAATTGCAAGGGCCTACAAAGTCCTATTGATCTTAACCCAACTTTCTTTATCCCCTGGCAGTCTCCCTTCTACTCATATTCTTCAGCCCCATTGACCAACTTGTTTTTCAAACATACCAGCCAAGTTCGTGCCTCAGGACCTTCACACTTACCATTCCCTCTGCCTGGCACACTGTTCCTTCCTGTGTACACATAGCTCCCTGCTTTTAGGTTTTTGCCTTTTAGTTGTTTATTCCAGTGTCACCATTTCATTGAGACCTTACATGAACCATCGCTTTAAACGGCAATCTCTACCCACTTTAGCACTTCTTATTATTCTTCATTATTTTGCTCTTTCTTCATATCAGTTATCCACATGATATACTATATATTTTATTTATTTATTTTGTCCTCCCAACTAGAATGTGTACTCCATTAGAGTATGGGTTTTATTTTTCTGTGCTGTTGTTTACGGATTTAGCCCCAATGCCAAGAACAGTGCTTGCCACATAATAGTTATTCAACAAATATTTTCTGAATGTACAATGGTTGAATAAATGAATGAATGAATGAATGAGTGACTAACAAATTAACATTATTGTAAAATTAGATTATAGGTGAAATATAGATATACTATATTTCTTCTGGTAAATTCATAGGGAAATTCCCATGCTATGTTTGGATGATACAAATAACTCTTTTAGACCTAAGCACCACATACACACTATTAGCTTATTATATTTTTTTCTCTTTCCTTGAGCTTGACACCTACCTCTCTGATGGAAAATATATAATAATGTTCTTCAGGCACTATAGATTCAACATGCCCCAAATCTCATCCTAGTCCCTCAAACTTACCTGTTCTGTTACACCAACCATCTCAATAAATAGCAACAGTTCTTGCCCAAGCCAGATATGTGACAGTTTTCTCAGAACCCTTCATTGGTATAAGCATATCCCAGTTCTCCAATGATAAAAATTTCAGGAATATCCCCCACTTTTTCTCATCTTTTCAAGAAACTATGGCAAGACAATATTTCTAATCCTCATATGAAGGTATGTTTGTTGACTTTAGAGAGAGCAAAAGGCAGGGGTGGGGAGAGCAAGAGAGAGAGAGATATGTCAATGTGAGAAACATGGATTGGTTGCCTCCCATATGTGCCTGGACTGGGGATTGAACCCACAACCTTTTTGTGTATAGGAAGACACTCCAATCAACTCAGCCACCCAGCGAGGGAAAGATAATTTTTGAGAAAGAAATTTGTGTGTGGAGGGGAGGTTCTGTTTTTTCTCTACTGTTTGCATCCAGCAGGGTAGAAGACCCATATGTATTTTCAGCCACAGGAATTTTTTTCAGCATTCAAAGTAGAAGCTGAATAATTCCCAAGGGTAGAAGAGATGAAAGAGTATGGGGGTGGGGAGCGAATGAAGGCAAACCAAGACTTTAGAAGAGATATTTATACTGAGTACATGGTGCTTCCAAGGAAGCTCTGTCACAGCCATAGTGGTGTTCAGACTTTCTGAAGACCCACACCTCAATTATAACCTGGGAGCTGGGAAGTCCCCAGGTTGAAAAGAAAACTGCATGAAGACTAGGACAATGACACTCTTAATGAAACCAAAAGGACTAGTGACCACTGATCTCCCTTGTTTCTGCAGAAAACCTTAAAGATCTTGAATTTAGCAAACACATGGAGTTTGAATCCCAATAATTGAGATTAAACATCCCACCAGTCTGCAGACTAAGGTTTTATCAGCTTTAAATTCATATAAAGAAAATACATACTTAAGGTATTTCAGTATTTGTAGACTGAGGTTTATATCATTTAATCAGTCATTTCTCTCTCTTTTCTCCCTGTCCCCCCAAAATGAGTCATTTCAGATAAGGGGTTTTCTGAACAACCAAAGAATTAAAGGGTCTGGGGGAAGCTCTGAAGCTCCACGCAAGAGTACAGTCTCTCTTTTCATCTCTCATTTCTACTTTATCAAATAACATTCAACAGGTAGAGTTATCCACTGACACAAAATGGAATTCAGCAAAAATCATCATCAACTCATTTAGGGCCACAGTCTTCCCCCAAACCTAAAATCTTAGAAGAGTAATGAAGCAGAGAGAGTAGGAGCTGGCAGTATTGCAAAGGTGATTGGTAAGGGCAGAAAATGATGAACTCGAGCAAGTGAGTCTTGCCTCAAGCATCTTAATGCAGCCATTTTGATTAAAGGGCATTTTTAATGCAGCCTAAATCAGCAAATTCTAACTACCCTTGTTATCCAGAATTATGAGGCACAGATATCCTCTACGTTTACCCCTCACTGCTTCCCATTCCTGTGTATAAAGTGGAAGGCAGAGATTGGTTGTGGAAAACAGACAGGGTGTTAGGTACTAATAGCTACACAAACTCTCTTTAACTAAGATTCCTATGGTTACCACACTCACTTATCTCTAAAGGGCCATCAGTCATTCTAGCAAGATATATTTGTCTCAGAAGTCCTTTTTACAGTAAATAATCTACCTTTTAAACTATCTGACTTCTTTCTCAATATTAAATTGTTTTACTAATGTCACCTTATAAATAGAGTTGCATGCTTATTTATTAGGTGTTCTATTTGAAGCTGTAAAGGGAGACATATCTTCCTTTTTTGCCTTCATGACTGTTGACTTTGCCAATTAGGAACAAATACATGCATGATGGGGAAGGTTTGTAAAAATGGTTATTTGTATCTTTTAAAGAGTACTGGTAGTGTTTTTTTTTCCAGACTACACTCAATTTCAGTTTGACATTTTCTCATGATTATATTTGGACTATACATTTTTCACAAGAATAAGATAGAAAAATGAGATAGAAATGAAGTGATTTTTCTCAATGTCCTTTTCTTCCAAGACCCAGAATGCATAAAAAATTCCCAGCAAATGTTCTCTCATTTCAGTGGCTAAAAGACTTGCCCTGGTTTTGTTGC
Organism: Tonatia bakeri; assembly: GCA_004024845.1. Classification (NCBI taxonomy): domain Eukaryota; kingdom Metazoa; phylum Chordata; class Mammalia; order Chiroptera; family Phyllostomidae; genus Tonatia; species Tonatia bakeri. The sequence continues at coordinate 94,428 of PVIA01005010.1, forward strand.
TTAACTAGTCTGTGCAACTAGTTTATTCCTCTGTAAAGTTTGGGTACCAAATTATGACTTCTTCATGCAGCTATTGTGATGACTAAACAAGGTTGCGTTTATAAAATATGTGGGAGAGTACTTAGCACATAGTAAATTCTCAATGAATGGTAGCTATCATTAGCATTCATTAATAAAATACCTAGAGTTAACATGCATTATGCATGTCCTTGCTTTCATTATTTAACGTTTAAACTAGTGAACAACTCCATCAAATAAAATTCACTTTAGACTACTAAAGCACTGATGGGCTAAGATCTACCCATGGACGCTAAAATCAGTGGGTGAAAGTTTAAGAAGAAACTGGATATTTGCATAATTTCAATGGGTCTCCTCCTAGATATTTATTAATTAAAAAGAGGAAAAACAGTAACTTTACAATGAAGAAACCCAGCAAATACCACTGAAACTAAATAATGTATCAACATCATGTACAGCCTGATATGATGCAGTAAGAAGAGCAAACATTTGTGACATTCTATCCAAAAGGAATAACCTCAATATAACTGTGAGAAAACAGAAGGCATACTCAAGCTGATTAATATTCTGCAAAATATCTGGCCAATGTTCTTAAAATTATCAAGGTCAAAAAATACAACAAAAGACTTAAGAATTATTAAAGATTGGAGGAAATTAAGGAAATATAAACTCTAAACACAGTCTGGGATTCTAGATGAATGTTGGGTCAGAAAATGTACCATACTGGAAAAAATGGTGAAATCTGTATAAAATGTGAAGTTTAGTTAATAGCATTGCCCTGCTTCTAGACAGGCACTGGCTAGAAGCTGGTCTTCCTCAGGCCTGCCTGTAGTGTGTGGATTCTTGACTCCCTGTGAGAAAGATTTCACAACACGAGTCCAGATGATTTTGAGACTGTGTTTATTAAGGCTGGGGACAGTGAAACAAAGGAAGAACTTAGGGCAGAGAAAGTAATGAGAGAGAGCCTAGGCAGGGCTGCCTTAGATCTCTAGAATAGTTATAGGAAAGGACTGAGCCAAAGAGGTTGAGTCAGAGGAAAGGGAGCCCTGGAGACGGGATCAGGGATGGGTGGAGATAAGCTCAGATGGAGCTGCCACTGCTCACTGCTCCCCTGGCTGCAAGTCTCCATTGAACCCTTAGAATTGAGGAGGAAGTAAAAGTTCATGCTCAAGAAGGGGCCTGGGCATGCTCTAGGGTGAGCCTATGCTGAGTCTTTGTTCTGAGGGCTTTTTATCTTCTTTCTGTGAGTGAGGATCTTGAGGGAGGTTTTCAGCAGAACATTCATGGTTTTGCATTTTTAATATGCTGATGAGTCAAAATGAGTGCATGGGGGTTTGGGGATATTCTTTGGTCAGCAATACTATTTTACTTTTATCTTGGGTCTGTTGGCTTTAATGGTTTTTTTGTAATTTGTTTCCCTGACTTCATTTGTCCTTTGCACAAATGACATTAGTTGGACCTTTGTTCTTTATTTTCCAGGCCAGGGAGATTCAAGCTATGTATTCTTTGGTTAGGGAGGAGAGGTACAAGCCATTCACTCTCAATTGTCCTTGGTTAGGAGAGATAAGCTCTTGCAATTCACCAGCTTGCTGTAAATTGCTCAAACTGGTTGGCCTTATTTCGTTTTCTTATCTCAGCTTCCCCATCCCACTCACCCAGGAACTTTCCTAGCTTCTTACTATCCTGCCTCAAGACTACTCTATCCTTTATCCCCCTAGCACATCCTTTAGATACAGGGGTATTCAACCTGTAGTCCACAGGCTGCATGCATCCCAGGATGGCTATGAATGCAGCTCAATACAAAATCCTAAATTTACTTAAAACATTATGAGATTTTTTTGTAACCCTGTGTCACAATGTATTTAATGTGTGGCCAAGGCAACTCTTCTTGAAGTGTGGCCCAGAGACACCAAAAATTTGGACACCACTGCCTAGAACACCTAAATTTCTATGGTCTTAGAAGTAGAGTTTTAAGAAACTGGAAATAATTAATATACCTGCTCACTCTTTTTATGAAGCCACTGAAAGTATTCTATACCTGCCTTTTGCCCAGCTATGACCAGTATGCAACATAAGTTATACAGGTTTTAACTTCTTTGATGAAACTTTTCTGAAAGACTGGTTAATTAAATTAGCATCTCCATTAAAATTATGTGGTTTTAGTAATTTTCAGTTTAACTGTTTGGTTACTGACAGTATGAACAATTAAAAAAGCTTTCTAATTATTTGAATATATATTAGTAGAAATTCACATTAAGAATACATTAGGTCCCACATAGCAATAGTGATAGTGAGAAAGAAGAACAAAATTGAGGGGATCATGCTGTCTAATATCAAACTATACTATAAAGTCATAGTAATCAAAACAGTATGGCATTGGCATAATATTGGCATGTAAATCAATAGAATAGAATAGAGAACCCAGAAATAAACAAACACCTTTACAGTCAATTAATATTTGACAGAGAAAGCAAGTACATACAGTGGGCTAAAGATAGTTTATTCAATGAATGGTATTGGGGATATTGGACAGATACATGCAGAAAAATGAAACTAAGCCACTTTCTTAAGCCACACATAAGAACAAATTCAAAGTGGATTGAAGACAAATGTTAGACCCCAAACCATAAAAATCCTAGAAGAAAACATAGGCAATAAAATCTTAGACATTGCTCAGAGCAATATTTTACCTAATATATCTCCTTAGGCAAGGAAAACAAAAGGAAAAATGAGCAAATGGGACTATATCAAACTAAAAAGTTTTTGCACAGGAAAGAAAACCATCATCAAAATAAAAATACAACTCAAGGAATGGGAGAATGTTATCACCTATGCATCTGATAAGGTGTTAATATCTAAAATTTACAAAGAAGTAACAAAGCTCAACACCAAAGAAACAAATAATTTAATTAAAATATGGACAGAAGACCTCCACAGACAGTTCTCCAAAGAGGATATATAGGTGGCCAATATACATATGAAAAGATACTAAACATCACTGATTATCAGAGAAATGCAAATTAAAACCACAGTGAGATATCACCTCACACTGGTCAGAATGGCTAGTATCAATAAATCAACAAAAAACAAGTGCTGGTGAGGATGTGGAGAAAGGGGAACTCTTTTGCACTGTTGGTGGGAATGCAGATTGGTGCAGCCACTGTAGACAGCAGTATGAAGGTACTTCAAAAATTTAAAAGTGGATCTGCTTTTTGACCCAACGATCCAACTTCTGAGAATATATCTAAAGGAACCCAAAACATTAATTCAAAAGAACATATGCATCCCTATGATCATTTCAGTGTATTTACAATCACCAAGATACAGCAGCAGCCCAAGTGTCCATCACCAGATGAGTGGATAAAACAACTATGGGACATTTACACAATGGAGTACTACTCAGATGTAAAAAAAAGAAGAAAATTTTATCCTTTGCAACAGTGTGGCTGAACCTCGTCATTATGCAAAGTGAAATAAGCTCGTCAGAAAAAGACAAATATTGTACCATATGATTGCATTCATATGTGGAATCTGATGAGCGAACTGCACTAACAAACAAAACAGAGACAGACTTATAGGTAGAGAGCAGGGTGACAGGTAAGGGGGTAGAGAGAGGGGGTGGAGGGACCGAGAAACAAGGAAGAAGGACTCATAGACAAGGACAACACTGTGGTGCTTGCAGGGTGAAGGGAGTGTAAGGGGTATAAATGGTAATGGAAAGAATACAATAAAAAAGCAAGAAAAAATATTAAGGAAATTAAAAAAAAGATACATTGTACTTCATTTATAAACCCACAAGACAGTATATTAAGAGGCTTTACTAGAATTTTTGAGGAAATTGTATTAGTAACTGTACTTGCTATTAATTCTTTCTAAATTCTGAACATGAAAAATAATTAGTACAACCAAAAAAGAAGCTATGTGTGATATCAACAGTATTTTCCTAGACCTAAAATTTAGTTATTAATTGTCTTAACATTAAATATGTAGGGTTACTAATTTTACTTTTTATTGAAGTTTTTCCATTGAGACAGGATATTTTACAAGCAAAAAGAATGTTATACCCTCAATTCCTGTGGTTCCACACATTTAAATATGCTTTACTTTCCTTAGCGAGACTGTTTTTAAAGAGGATTGGATGAATAGTTATTCTTCTTGTGACGGACATTTAGTACAAGCAAGTAAGACTGTGATACATTGGTCTTGCTAATCTCTTTGACTTGAAAAAATTCAATGCATTATCTTGCTCTAAATACTACATATTAGCTATGAAATAAGCAATCCTTTAATATGAAATACCTGTTTGTTTTATATCCAAATAAAATTTCCTTAGAATACAGTTTATCAAATAAAATTAGAATACATGATTGCCCCTCCAGTTAATATTAGTAAGAAAATCTTAACAGTCGATAATACTATATAATTAAAATTCATATGCATCATTTTTAAAGAACAAACTTATCATAATTAACATTTTAAATGTACTGTTTTCTAAAAGTATATAATTACTTAACCATGGCTCTGTCAGAAATATTAAGTATTCTTTTACTTAAGTATATAATAGAATTGTAGTTAAATTAGAAAATGAACAGGAATGTTATCAAATAATATGTCTGTTTATCTGTGGGACATAAGTAATGACAAGGAAAAATTCTGACATTTCCTAAATTAAATTACTGCAGGCCAAAAGCAAACAAACAAAAAAAACGAATAAGTAAATACTACAGGCCAGAGGTGGGAGGAAGAGACAAGGGAAATTAATCAGTTAACAGAGCTTGCAGCTGAAATCAATAAAAAAAATTCACTTTTCTGAGTGTATTATTATCAATATGTTGAAACTTTAAATGAACTCCCAGGAGGCTACCCCAACTCTTACCTAAAAAGGAATGGCTGACCACCAAATGCCATGGTGTCTTCCTCATGCATGAACTTGTTGAACTTTTGCTCACAACAAATGCGGAAGCATGAAATATTTCTTCCTTAGTAAGTATCCCCCTTTCCCAGAACTAGCCTAGTTTCACCTTTTTCTGCACCCTTTATCTACAGCCAATACAAGTTTATCAGCCCCAGGATGGCAGAAATATTTGTCTTCCCTACCTAGCCCTCCTGCTGGTGGTTTAGACTGCATGTCCCAAGACCTGGTCCTTCTTTCTGACTAGCATATGGCTCAATATTTTTTTTTCTTTCAACATAGCTTTTGGCTTTTAAAGTTTTTATTGAACAGCAGATGTGAGGTATACATGTTAAAACTGTATCTTGTGAGTAATATCAGTTTTAGAAATCTGATTTCCTGATTGTTATCACATTTCATATGAGTTTGAATGAAGCTGTTGGTTTTGGCTTGTGGATTTTGGTAACAGCTATGTAATTTTTGACTTGTTTCCGTTGCCCAGAACTTAGGGGAATTTTCAATATTTTTGTCATACATTTATTTACAAGTAGAAAAGGCACTAATTAAAAGAAGAAGTAAAAATTTAAAAAAAAAGGGAAAATAGTCTCATGTGGACATTAGAACCTCTGCCCATATAATGAAGAAACTGTGATCCATTCCACACTCAGATATCAACTCCTTAAAAATTTTGGGATGCATTATTCTTCTGGGAATCATGGCATAGTTAAGTTAAAGCAGGGGGAGTGGATAGCAGCACCAGAGAAGTAGTATACCCAAGTGCTTCAGTCCAGGCTCAAACCGGCTCTGCTCTGTGACCTGTGCAGTTTGTTCAGTAGTAATAATAACTAACCTACCCAGGGACCCAGGGTGCTTACAATGAGTCACAGGCTATTCTAAGCTTTATGTCAATTTAAGCTTCACAAAAGACATTTTATGGATTCAAAAATTAAGGATACTTTGCTTCTTTCTCCACATCTACTGTAGTAGTAGAGTTGAGATTTTACCTCAGGTAGTTCACCTCGAGAGCCCATGCTCTTAATCACAAATCTACACCCCTTTAAGTTTTAGTTTACACCCATACAAAGAGATAGCACAGGTGAGTATAACTGTATACTCAGCCTACTGTCAGAATATAATAAATTCAAGTATGGCTAAAGGGTTGTCAAAGACCTTTCACATAATAAGTTTTAGGTAAGTGTTGACAAGGGCTAAGCTGGTGACAGAGTAACTACAGTGTCTGCAATCATTAAAATAGAGTTTTAGAGGTTATCTTATTTTTATTAAATTTTGATTTTCAAATTAGATAAATTAAACATAATCTTGAAAGGGAAGTGCTTGTCAGGATCATTGACTATGATAATTAAATAAACTAATTTTTAAACATCAACTCCATTTGGCAGTGTGTAGAATTTTGAACTTTGAAAAAAGACAAAGAACATTTAGTGTGCAATCAAGCTTTCAAAAAGTAGTAATCCCTTGGCAAAATCACGAATCAGTTTTGGATGTTGATTGGCACTGAGGACAATATCCTAGGACAGAAGTTACTTGGTTGATAGGCTGGTAGTATCCCAGTGGTGTTGAACCCATAGCTTCACAAGTCACATACACTGTCTGCTGTCATACAAATGTCGCGTATCACCACCAGCTTTCACACTAGGGGTCTGCCTGCTGAGATTCTGAGGGCAGTCCTGGGAGGTCATAGACTTATCCTCCAGACACAGTCTGCCTATCATTGGGTTAATCATTGACTGTTCTTGAGCCTCTGCATTAACAGTTCTTTAAAGCAAGATGTGAGCACCTTGATATACCAGGAAATTGTCCAAGGCAGCTCTGATCTGTGTTCTGAATATGTGTCAAAAAATTCACAATCTCATATACTGAGGAGCTTACACTACTTTGGTGGATGCAGATTGTGAGGGAAATTTGAAAAATGAAGGGGCAACAATAAACCAAATGCCAATGGACTGGCTATGTCTAAAAACAGTGATTGTATGTCACATGTATGTTTTTAAGTTAGTATATGATGTTTGGGTCTGGGGCCCAGAAGTTAGTAAACCCAAACTGAGATCTTCTATTAAAATATTTGTACCAGTGTTTTATTTTTGTGCAACTTAGAGAATTCTTCAGTGCTTCCTTATTACTTCTACAAGTAATTCTTTCTTTGTATGTAAGACTGCTGCTGTTCATTTTCAATTTTCTTAACATGTGTGTAACCTCTATAGAGAACCGCTATAATATAGACACTGATTAAACAATTATGTTAGCTGAAGAAAAAAATAGAGCTTTTTAAAAGTTTTATTAATTGGCTTGCCTTTCAGAAGCTGCTTTGAACAATGACATGAGATTACCACAACTTTAATTGCTTATAAAATTCAGATGGGCTATATTTAATTTTCTCAAACTTGATTAAAATCACTACTTGTTAAGCAAATAGTATTTTGTCCATTGCTGTTTACTATTTTGCCACTTTTTAGTAAGAATTTTGGAGATAATTCATTGAAAGGAAAATAAAGAGGCAAATATTCCTAACAAAAATCCAAATAAAATGATTTGACAATTAAAATAACAGTTTACCTAAAAATGTATTACATGCTTTAAAAAAGTCACAATATAACATATATACTTCCAAATTTAAATAACTAGGAAAATCATTCACCTAGTAGAAATTATTGTTTCAAGAGTTTCCAGAATGTTCCCTATCATTCAGCAGCTTGCCCCTACATTTGTGCTACTGCTTTTTTTTTAATGGAGGGATCCACATATTGAGTTATGGTACCATAATAGTCTTTAATAAACAGAAGCATATTCTAGATTAATATAAAAATTTGTTTTAATTTATGGTTATAGAAGACTTTCAAGTAAAATTGAATAGCTTTGATTGCTAACAACAAAACTAATAGGGTAAATTTTAAAGACACAATATCTAACATAACTAGATTACTGAACTAGTTTTCTAGGGTACATTTATCCACTAATAATAGATCATTCACATGCCTTGAATAATTTACTACTAAATTTTTCATCTGCTAGCCCAACCATAAAATTGCTTCTTTCCTTATTATCAAATGACAACATTGATTTGCAGTGACATTTGACTTCAGCTAGGAAGATACATACTCTTAGGGATAAATATATTTTGGCCTCCAATGGCAAAACAAAACTTTAAATTAAAAATAAAATAAAATAATATTTTTATTTTTATTACACGTGCTTTTTTCACTGTGTGTGTTTTTTAAGCCCATAAAATTGTCTAATATATAACTGTATTTCAGACTTCTATAAGAAAATAATGTTGTGGGAGAAAGGACAGACAAAGATGCACATACAGTCATAAATTTCAGACTTATTATTCTTTACCTCTCAATTTTAGTAAGGTTTATAAAAATAACTTATGCAATTTTGGCAAACTGCTCAAAATCAGAGCTGGTTTCATGAGCATAAGACCCCAGTGTGATTACAAGAGGACTCTGTGCTAGGAAGCACTCTGTTCTGGGTTAATCCTTTGTTGTTACCAGGTTGACGTTCTTCTAACATGAACACGAGACCCCACATTTCTGTTTCACACTGGGCCTTGCAACTTATGTAGCCAGTTCTATTCAAATGCCTGTTATATTTGTGATTGTAATATTGCCTACTTTAGTAAAAGAACTATAATCAATTTAAACATTGTGAATACATCACCCATTATTGGTTTTCTAGCCCCTTTATTAGAAGAATAGCACAATCAAGATCGGGTCCTGTAAATCATATTGTTGCTTTGAGACCTTGACCAAAGCAGATTTTTCTCCTCTTTCACCTTCCTTATATTTGACTCTTTCAGCTTCCTGGGACTGCAAGTGGTATCCAGCAACTGTCTTGTGGGTAGGGGTTAGGTGGAGGTGGGCAGGTGGGAAAATGGGGATGGAAAGAGACTTTGCTTGGGGTGATAGCTGCATGATGCAGTGTGTAGATGATGTTTTATTGAGTTGTACATACACTTGAAACCTGTATGGTTTTGCAAACCAATGTCACCCCAATAAATTCAATAAAAAAATAAAATGCAATGGACTAAAAATAAAACTCTTGTAGCTTAACCAAGCCTGTGAAGATTTTAATTAAATTCACCCAAATGACAATCAATATAAAGATGAAATGATATTTAGCTATTTTGAATATTATCAATAGGAATTTAATTAAAACAAATAATGAAAATTCATTAAATATAATATAATGCAATACTAGGAAGAATGAGATGGAGGAAGGAATATGGTCAGAAAAGATACAATGTGTCAAGTTTTTTTTTTTAAGTAATTTGCAAGATAATACTTAGGGCAATGACACATTTATGTTGTATTTTTAAAATACATTTTGACTACATATCTTTTAAAGTCTATTCACATTTAAATGTGTGTGTATATGCATATATGCATATAACTATACCTATACACACATACATCACATATATATGTGTGTGTGTGTATATATATATCTGGGTTGGCCATAGGAGCATTTCTATATATTTCTATAAGACAAATGTTTGCATTATTTAAAGTTTTACCATAATGTTCTTTTTTAACAGAGAAAGCTTAAAGATGATATTCCTAACAAAACAAATGTCTAAATTAATACGACTTCCCTTTTTTAGGAAATCTATCCACATTTTTAATATTTAGTCATTTTCCAAATAAATATTTTAAATTGTGACCTAATAGGATTAGTAAGTAAACTATTACAATCACCTACACAAAACTTTCCCTCTAGATCATGTTAATTATCCAACTATTTCTTATTTGTGAAAATTAATGTGAATGTTCAAGATTGTGAACTACACATACTGCTCAACTGTAGTTCACAGTCAAGAAAATAAGTTAAGTAACCCCATGGAGTGATAAAGTATAAGAATTCAGTCCTTGTCCTAAAAAAGATCAGTTTAGTGGACAAGACATTGAGAAAGTCATATTTAAAGTCACTTTATAAAATAGATAAATGACCTCTTGGGAGTTGTTGTAAGTTAGATGGCAGAGGCAACCCCCTGTTTGATTTCTTCCCAGCCCTAAATGAGACTTTCTTATAAGAGTATCATACAAATGACGACTGACTAGGAAGTAAGGTGAAGAAAGAATTCTGTATTGAGAATGTATTTGGAGTCATTATTTTGTTAAAACCAAAATGGTAAGTTCAAATATAATTATGGTCTAACAAATAGGATCAATGAACAGTGACATTCTAAATAATCTAATAGTAATAAATTATGTTCATTTAAGAAATTACTATTATTGGTAAAGGTAACTACCCATATCATCATGCATAATTTTTAATGCTGTTGACAATCTAGTCAGTTTCCATGAAACAGGCAACTAACAAAAAATATTTGGAGTATTCTTTTTTAAAACAAAAGCTTTTATGTTTATTTTTAGGGAGGGGAAGGGAGGGAGAAAGAGAGGGAGAGAAACATCAATGTGTGTTTGCCTCTCGAGTGCCCCCAACTGGGGACCTGGTCTGCAACCCAGGCATGTGCCCTGACTGGAAATCTAACTGGTGACCCTTTTGTTCACTGTCTAGCGGTCAATCCACTGAGCCACACCAGCCAGGGTGAAGTATTCTCATTATCAGTTTCAGGTTCTCTTTGAAGATATTTCTAAAAAATCCATATTGCATTTGGTAGTTATCATTTATCTTCATTTATCAAACTCAAGGATGTAGTGGAAGAGTCAACATTAGGGGAGAATAAACATATTTGATTCATGTTCCAGTCATACATGGTCAGAAATAACCTGATAATGTGTTATTCCAGAAAGATATGATGTACTTGATCCACTCTTTAATATCCTTTTATAGTGATTATCTCTTATGTAATTCTATGAAATTCTAGAATCACTAATAGAAAAATTTGCAAATAGTATTGATATTGTTCAAATCTTTTCTAACCAGTCTACACAAAATGACATTGAAGTTATGATGTTCATGCTGGAAATCACAGGAAATCTCAAATGACAAGAAAAGACATTGCTAAGATGGCCATTTACAAAAGGTGAGCCCTGCCAATGTTTATCATATTTTTATGAAAATGGTAAATTAACATAAATTCCAAAAGTATCCATTTTTACTTATTTCAAATCTTATATATTTGAGCAAACTTGTAATTCTACCATAATTTTATATACACACACATTACCTACCACAGTAAAATATAAGATGAAGTAATTATAAAAATATTTATTTATATACTTAAACTTCATTCTTATTTCCAAACCTAAAGACATTTTTTCAAATCTGTCTTTCTTGATAAGCTTTGTTATAAGCTGAATTGTGTCCACCCCCCCATGTTCATATGTTGAAATTCTAAGTACCTCAGAATGGGTTTATATTTGGAAAAATCACCTTTAAAGAGATAATTAGGATACATTTAGCTCTGGCTTGTGTAGCTCAGTGGATTGAGGGCAGGCCTATGAACCAAAGTGTTGCTGGTTCGATTCACAGTCAGAGCACATGCCTGGGTTTCAGGCCAGGTCCCCAGTGTGGGGTGCACAAGAGACAACCACACATGGATGTTTCCCTCCTTCGCTTTCTCCTTCTGTTCTCCTCTCTTCAAAAATCTTTTTAAAAAAGATACAATGAGTTCAGCCCTGACTGGTGTGGGTCAGTTGGTTGGGCTAGGTTGTAGGTTTGGTTCCCAGAGAGGACACATACAAGAGGCAAATGATCAATGTTTCTCTTTCACATCGATGTTTATAACCCTTCCTTTCTCTCTCCTTTCCCGTCTCTCTAAAAATAAATAAATACATACCTACATAAAATTAAAAATAGAATGAGGTCCTATGAGTAGGTTCTCATCCAATATGACTGGTATTCTTATAAAAAGAGATTATGATCCAGATACGCACAATACACAGAAGGAAGACCACATGAAGGTACCAGGAGAAGAAAACCATCTACAAAGCAAGGAGAGAGGCCCTTTGATGAAACCCTGTCAACACCTTGATCTCAGACTTCTAACCTCCAGACTTATGAGAAAATACATTTCTGCTGTTTAAACCACCCAGTCTGTAGCACTTTGTATGGTAGTCCTAGCAAACTAAAACAAGCCTCAACAGTGCTGTTGAAAAATACAATGTTTTTAATTTATATTTTGATGCTAGTGGCACTCAGAGGCACAAGTCCATTCTTAAAATGCGGCAGAATAAAAACTAAATAATTATAATTAATATCAGTGACTACAATATCCTTTGCCACAACAAGCCTTCAGCATAGTCACCCAACCAGCACATCACCTCAATTATATGTTTTCTATGACAAAGTCTTCCTTCAACAGGGGCCATAAAAGGCCCTATAGAGTGGAAAATATTTAGGAAATATTAGCTATTAAATGTAATTTGCACATATTATTGATAATTATCGGATACTGGTGAATGACTTGATTATGCTAAAGGCTTGTCATGGTCAAGAGTAATTGCAGAATTGTAAGAAATATGGGTTATGCCTTTGTTGGTTATTATACTTACGAAGACTTAAGACATAAATATTTTATGTGAGAATATGTCTTTCTTGAAAAATTGACACTATTTACTAAGAAGGAGATAAAGACATATCCTCTGTGACTATATCCTTTTAAAATGAATAAGCATAAATTTTTGAATCATCTGTTCAGAAATTATTGTATTTTTATTTTCATGTATTATTATATCTAATGATTAAAATACTCTAGAGAAATGCAAATTTTTCTCTGTTTTAATATTTTCATGCAGTTTTTCTCAAATCTCAGAGCTAACCTTTTAGATTCCCCAAAAGAGTTCTTGGTTCTTTCTCCATGGTTAGAAAACAAATCACCCCAAATTATATAAATAGGTATTTTAACCTTCATAGGCTTCTCTGTTAGCGTCTATTAAGATTTTCATTGTCCTTGCTCAAGAACTTTCACACAATAAATCCATTTATAATGCAATCTTTTCTTTTATATTAAACTGAAGTCTCTAACAACCTACAGCTATTCCACCAAATGGGCTTTTGTAGTCTTCATTAAAATTTACTTTGTCAGTTATACAGCCCGTTGAATTCTTCTATAAAATCATATCATGTGGTTACTAAGTTAGAGAAGTTGGACTTAATAGAGGTAAAATAATTACTTAAACCTTATGACTGAGGTTGTGTTAAACATCTCTGTGATTCTGTAGGCTGAAGGAGCTCCACTACCGTCAGTCCCCTTTTGCTCAGATGTGTGGTAATAAATTTACATGTTAAGAAAAAACATTTCTGTCTAGGCATAGGAAGCACAAGTTTCAAAACTGTTAATCACATTTTTATAATGGCCTTAAATTAGCCATCAACTTAAATGAGCCAGAAATGTCAAACACTGTCTCCATTAACTTCCCCCTTTTGGTTGGATGCTATATTGTAAAATAAACCATCAATAGACCCAAAGAGAGAGGGTGTTTTATAAATGTTCAGCCAAATAGATACAAACAAAAAACCCAATGTTTTAAAATTGCCTGGTGCTTCCACCAAATAAGAGAGAAAAAAGAAGAGATAATGGCAAAATTGAAAAAAGATGTGTGGCCATGGAGTTGCACCGCTCAGAACCCCCTTCAAGAGGACCTGCTGCTGTAAGGAGCCTCACTGGCTGACAGCCTCCAGCAGCTGCACCTCCACTTTCACCCCAGTGCAGGAGCAGTTAAGGACAGCTCCTGACCCCTGGCTGAGCCCAGAGCTGGTGCTAGCCTGCCTGTACCCAGGACTTCTCTGATGGGCAACCTGTGCTCAAAAGCTCTTCATAGGCCTGAGCAAGACTCTCAAAACTGCACTTCAGTTTGAAGCTCTTCCTACCTAACCCTCTTTCCTTGCCTTTCCCTTTTCATGAGTGTCTAGTGTCAGGCATCAGAGACACATCTCTCTGAAGGCTCTCCACAGCTTCCCCTGCTCCATCCCCTCTTTATCTTTTCCATGTGTCACCCCCCCATAGGTCATTTTTGCATCCAGTCTCAACTTGGTATCTGTTTCTCAGAAGACCCATGCTGACCCAGGAAGTAAGGTCAAGGAAAGAAAAGAAATAGTTTTTCCTTCAAGAAATATAAATTTCTACCTTAACTATTTTGACTCCTTGCCACTAAAGATGAGGAAAACCTATAATTTGAAGAATATTTGATTTTAATGACGGAATAAATTAAGAGCAGAAAAATTTTTGGTGTTGCTTTACTTTAACCTTTCTTCCCTTCTTCCCTCCTGCTTTCCTTCACTTCCTTCAGTTTTAAAAACAAAAACTAAAACTTGGCAAGAAATTTTACTCAAAAATTTTGTTCTCTCTATTGTAGATTTAAAAACTGGCAAACAACATTTTTTGCAGTCTTCTTTTAGTGGCACTCACGGTGATATTTTGGTAGACTATGTATACATGGACACACAGCCAAAGAGAGCTTGCTACTACCACTGTACTTTAATGGAACTCATTACTATGGGGTAATAACTGACATATATACATTTAGAAGACATTTTTTAGAAAGATTCCACTGATGGCTTTCTATTGGTATAGTAGTACATATCAACACAAAGCTGCTCAAGATGATATGTTACTATTTATCAGTGCTTCATACACATATTCTTCATATAGATAAGATCAAATTTTGAGTTGCACATGCCACCTTAAGAGTTACTGAAACTCTTCTGTTTGCACATCTGCTTCTCTACCTTTTACTTGATATTTAGAGATAATATATAATTATCCAAAAGTATATCATTACATGATATTACATGTAAGAACAAAAATATAGAACATAGGAGAATACTAATTTGTATAGTTGTAATTGTATTCATTTCTGATTTAAAAAGGCTTTAGTTAAGGTATAGAATTAATAAAAAGAAGACTACATGATAACATTTGAGATTATTTTTATTTATTTTTTAGATGTTTATTTATTTATTTTTGGAGAGGGAAGGGAGGGAGAAAGAGAGAGAGAGAGAAACATCAATGTGGGGTTGATGGGGACCTGGCCTGCAACCCAGGCATGTGCCCTGACTGGGAATCGAACCAGCGATGCTTTGGTTCGCAGCCCGCGCTCAATCCACTGAGCTACACAAGCCAGGGCTAGATTATTTTTATTTTGTTTTTGCTTTGCTTTGTTTTGCTTTAATATGAAAAGGTTTTTAAATGTGAATACCAAACACTCTATTTTGTTCATTTTAATCTCAATGTCAACATTGCAATTATTCCTATCAACATTTCCATTCCAGCCACCCACTATTCTCCAGCAGTGACTCAAGTGTGACTGATTCATTCACTATTCCCCAAACCACTTTTTCTTTCCTTCTTCTGTGCTTTGTTTATACCAAGTGCTCTACCTAGAGACTGGAATACCTGTTGAAATCCATTTACTTTTCACGTCCAGAGAAGCCTAACTTTCTGATCTCTTTTCACAGTTAGCATTAACTCTTTTGTTTTGGAAACTTGTGTACTCCTAATTTTAAAACTCTTTAGTAGCACTGCAATTTCCCTTAATAACCACTATCTCTTTTCTAATTCCTGCTTCTTAACTATCGTGTCTTCTCCATTCTTGAACTTAATTTTTGACAGTAGTACCTACTTTCAGATAAGGCTTTGACATGGTATAATGTCCTCATCCTTAGACATCTAAAAATACATGTATTTTTCCTTCACACTTTAGTGATGTTCCATGTGCATAATAAATTCTAGGTTCTGTTTTTAGGAATTTGGAAATATACTTAATTTCATCTTTTTATCCATTATTAAAGATGATTTATCTGTAGTTCATCTATTTTTATTTCTTTATAAAAGAAAAGTTTCAGGTGATGTTTTTATCCTTGAGGTTTTTAACATTTTTGTGTGGTCTGTGTAAGTGCTAGTCTTTTCTCAGTTATGTAGCTCAAATCACAGAGCTTCTTTCAGTATGAAAAAAAATATGCTTTTCTTTATGCCAAGAAAAGTTTCTCTTTTCCTTGAATTTTCTTTCTACCTTTTTCTATATTTTTCCCTTGTAACTCTCTTTAGGATGGTGTAGAAATGTTTTTATTCTCTTTAAGAAGTTTTGGAACTGTTGTGACTCTACCTTTCAGATTATTTTTTTAGTCTATAGTAATTTAAATTATAATATCTAGCCCTTTCGTTGATTTTTAAGTTTTTTTAAATCTACTTTTAGTATCCTCTGAATTTTTTATTGTTCTCTAGTTGTTCTTTTAGAAGCCTGGTCTTGTTTTAGGAAGCAACAGTCTTTGTAATTTCTCTGAGGACACTAACCCTAAATTATCTGTTTACTTTTGTGTTATTTATTCTGATTGTCTACATTAGGTCTTTTGTTTCATGAGGTTAGTTTTTCTAAGTTGTTTTGACCTTTAGTTTCCCATATGTACTATTAGGTAGCCAGTAAAGCTTTCCTCTGTGATTCTGTAGTGTGTCTCTCTCTGTCTCTCTCTCATACAAAACTATCCTCAGTGGGAGAACTGACAAGAACTGAAATGTGTTACTTCCAGGGTTTGGTTTTTCTCTGCAGCACAAACTCTTCCAAGTTTTCCTTGGGCATTTCTCAGGTTGGGGCTAACCAGTTCTTGCATGACTTCATTAAGTATACTGTTGATTAATTCATTGCACACATTTCTCTCTTTCTATTGCTATACACAAAGAGGTTTTAATTACTTGATTAAACTCCCACTATGTCTCTTCTTTCTTCATTTGTAGGCATAAGAATATAAACACTCTATAGTTTCCCTATACTTTCTTCTATTTCTTCCCAAGATCTTGCTGACCAACCTGTACCTACTTCCTAAATTTATTGCCTTCCTACATTCTATTTCTATGAACTAAGCTGATTCCCTCACCATTTATAGTAGTAGATTTTACCTCACACTGCTAACTAATTCTGATTACTCAACAATCTTTACATTCAGTTGGCTTAAAAGTCCCTTTAGTTTTTTCTGTAAAATAAAAGACACATTTTTTTTTATTTTTACCAATAACTTTATTGATTTGGGTATTTTGAGTATGTCAGCCATGTCCCGGTATTGACTTCTAGTGGGTAGAGGCCAGGGGTGCTACTAAACATCTTCCAATGCATAAGACAGCCCCACAGCAAAGAATAATTTAGCCCAAACATCAGTAGTACCAAGAAACTTCACAAACCACTTTTGGCACATTCGAACAGTCACAGCACCTTCTCCATACATTTCACAAATCTTTTTCTACATTTCAGTTGCATTTTTGCCTTTCTTGAAATAATAAAGCATAATATGCTGAAAATGTTCCTTATTTTCTTCCATCTTCAATATTAAAATGGCTACACAAAAATTCGCCAATATTGATTTTTTAATGCACGCTGATATGATAGCTGTCACAATGCAATCTAATAAAATTGTCTCAAATGAAGACAACTAAGCACTACTGGAGCCATTGTATGGAGAAAACTAAAATATTTTGCCCAACTCCAAAAGCTTGCTATAGTATCTTTCTGCTGGTCACTATGAGGATGGATCAATTATCTTTCTATGAATAAAAATGGGAGAGGAGACCTCTCCTGTTAAATATAGTTAAATAGTGCTCTCGTCTAGACAGAGAATCCATTTCTCTGAACTTGGGGCTTTACATCTACCTGGCTATTTCTTTGATTAAAGAGAATCATATACTCATCAATCTCCTATCTCTCAAACAACCTTTCACCATGTCTTGCTCCACCACTTCTCTTTTCTTAGGTTGTGCCATTACCATCAGCTTCATTTGCATGTTTCAAATCCTTAAACCTCCAACCTCTAATGGGAGTCAACCATCATTTCCTGCTTTTGTGCCCAGGAGGCAGCACAATTGCAAAGGAAAGGAGAAAGAAAAGGAGAGTAGGCGAGAGCTCTTTTGACTCTGGATTATAGACGATGATTTGCAACTATAAAACACTGACTTTGTTTTGCTTTTAAAACATGTTTTCTTGCAGCTTTCCAAATGCAAGCCATGACAGGTAGTTCATTATCAAGAAGGAATACACAGGTACGGCCTAGAACAGAGCTGGTCATTGGTCAGCTCTGAGTCCTGAGGCTGAATTTCTTCACATCTTTAGTTTGGCAATGATTATCGGTGCCAAAAACACCTATTGAAAAATAAATTTCTAACTTACTTTAAATTTAAATAGTATTATTTTCAAGCATGGAGAATTCAGGTTATGGATTTAATTCACTATTGATGAAATATTACCCCTACTCATATTGTAGCTAATCAAGGAGGCCTATTTTTAAAGGAAACTAGCTTTAAATGACACAAAGAAAATACCAAAATATAACTTCTTCCCTCTTGTGTAATATAGGAAAAACAATAAATTGGAGACTGAAATTTTCAAATTGATATCAACTATACCAGAGGAAAACCTAGATACTTCTAGTTAATGGTGTATTTCTTTGGGAGCAAAGTCAGGGATTTGCAGACAAACTCCTCCCCCACCCTGAGTATTTTCACATTCTGTAACAGTGCCATGTGCATAGGAGAAATGGCAAAAAAGCAGTCTAAAAAAGGCAAATAATTTTATAGCGAGGCAGTACTTTTGGTCTTTTGTGATGCACACAAGGAAACCAGAAGTTTCAACATAGCCATATAAGGAGATAGAGAAATTCTGTGGAGACCAGTAGATGAGTACAAGCCTGCCTGGGTTCTGCAGAAAGAGGACAATTTAGTTAAGGACATTATGGAAGTAGGCAAATAGGAGGGACTATAGTTTCCAACATAGTGTGCCAGCACATTGACATTTGAGATCTCTGTTATTCTAACCATAGCAGAGACCCAAGGAGATTCAGAAGATTCCAACGATAATTCCATGACCTCCTTCACCCCTTTTCTGCCACACAATCACATAACCTCCTACAGGACGTACACTGACACCAACTAGAGAGGGGTGCAAAAGAGAAATAATGATGAGCACATACCTGAGACATCCAAGCAGAGGGTGAATTACCTGAAAAAACTATTTAAATGATTAAATGTGTATTTATTTGTCATATACCTATTCAATGTATTTATTGAGACCTACTATGTGCTCAGTAAATATATTAGAAATTCAGTGAGCAAAAGAGAAAAAAAAAACATTTTCAGAGTTTTTATTTTCCTGAAAGTATTGGTTCCCACTACACTCACCAAGATTGGACCAAACACATTTTCCCTGAGCACTGTAGCATTTCTTTCTAATTTAGTTTTTTGGTAGTCGCCTGACTTCCTTTTCACCTTTGCATATTAGCAATTTGCACAGGGCAATTTAGGTTCCCATACATGTGAGTTAACAAATAATCAGATTGTCAAATACCATGATGCACAAGTCAGATATTTTACCCAGTGTCAAGCTTCACTGTGAACAGCAAGAATACAAGTAGTCAGGACCAGATGAAGGGAGAGTTATGGTTACACCAGGTCGCAGGTCCTTTCTTTACCCATCAGTCATGCTCTGTGACCCAGAACAACACATGAGGTCTTTAATAGGGTGCACAAGCCTACTGCACACTATAGAGGGCATCACTCGTTACCATTTTATACCCAGATAGTTGTGTAGTTTACATAATATTGTTTGGAGTTATATTTCATAAATCCCTAGAGCTTACATTTGTTTACCAAGAGCATCACTAAACCAGGGATATCCTGCTAAAAGAATTAAATAGGTAAAATTCAACTCCTGATAAATTTTGGTTTATTTTCTAGAGATGAGCTCTTAGTATATTTAGAAGATTAGATCAGGTGTCTGCTTCCTTTCTTTCCTGTCAGCATCTTTGCCTCCCCTGCTAGAAAAGGTTCACAGGCCAGATATTTAACTCCATTCTTCCCACTATGCCATATAAGCTGTGAGGAACCAGGGCCACAGCTCAGCCCTTCTAGTTACCAGCTTTCCTGTGCCATGCTCATGTTCCTATGGACAGGGCATTTTAACATGGCTGAACCGAAGGCTGATTTTCCTTAGGACCTGGTGCTTTCACATACTCTCCTCCCCCAGATAAGTTTGGACTCCTCTACAGCACCCAACCTGAGGTGCAGAAGAGGTAGAGGATGAGGAGGGATGAGAACTCATACTTCTGACATCCTTGCTATTTCTCACTTGCCCCCCTTATTCCGGATAATCTAACAGAACTTGAAAGACAGGTTTACTTCTCCTCTTCTTCATCCTCTATGTAAAATTTCATGCTCTGGTATATTCTTAATAAGTTAAAGGTATTTACTTAATTTTAAAAAATTTTACGACAAAAATGTGGTTTTCGTATTTTCTTAAAGGAGTCAAGAAAGTCAGTCCTGATTAAAGTTAATACCAGTTCTCTTTGTTTTAAAGCTGAGCGATTCATTTTTCATGGCTATCAAGTAGTGTAGGAAGAGATGGCTCCTGAGATGGTTCAACAAGCTCAACAATGTAAGGGCCAGTGTCTCTGATGTTCTTTAACTTTGTCCTTTTTTCTTTCTCCTCCTAGTCAATGGATAGAGGCTTCAGCTCCATACAGCACACCTGCCCTAAAGGCAGAAAGCATAACAACAGAAGTTCAATCTTTTTTCCCATTTGTTAAAAAGAGAAGATGCTTCCCTGGACATGCAGGAGGAAGCTGTTTCTATTTTATAGTCCCAGAATATGTTATGTGGTAAACACAGGCCATAAAAATGATTATTTCACCTGGGATAAGAAATAGCATGCTACGATCAAGATGATCAAGATTATATTTTGGTTAGTAAAGAAAAAGGAGAAAATTTAATATTTGGTTTAAAATTAACTTTATATGCCACGGACCTTAATATTTGTTTCTAGCACATCACACATGCACACAGATGCACACATATTAACATAATCTGTCATCACAAGTGAGTAATAGCCTTTCCATTTTGATAATCTAGATGCATTTAGTTACCATTATACTACTTTATATGAGGTCTGTCCAGAAGGTATCCAACCACATAATATGAAAAATACAGACACTTATTTAAGAAAATAATAAGAAACAAGAAACATTGTACACAGGACAATGTCACCTCAGTCCCCTTAAAAGTAGGCACCTTGGGACCTCACACAGTTCTCCCAATCACCATCAGCCCTGCCCTGTTGTATTTTCCTGAATCTCACCAACAGTATGAAATCTCTTCCCTTTCAAGGGCGATTTTAGTTTTTGGAAAAGCCAGAAGTAGCAAGGCAACAAATCTAGGATACAGGGGCACTGAGTCTCCTGGATGATTAGAGATTACACCAAAAAACTCTGCAACAGACATGATACATGAGAGGGCAGATTGTCATGATGAAGCTGCCAATCACCTGTTGCTCATAGCTATGGCCTTCTGAATCATCAGAATAGTTTTCACAGAGGAATGTTCAAGCTTAATGCAAACTCAGATGCAGATTTGTTGCTGTACTTGCTCAGTCATTTTGAATGTGATGGACACACAGTACACATGCTCACTCAATAGCATCTACCACCCCCACTGACTAGTACAGTGAAGTCATCATTGTTCACACATGCACATTCCAGTCCAGTCTCTGTGGCTGTCAGGTTACATCTCTGGCTGGACTTTTTCTGGACAAACCTCATATAAGTCATGTAAATGAATTTTTCCTCATAGAATTACATATTATTTCCCTCATATTACTGTACATAATATTATGCCTCATAAATATTTTTTGCAACTTGAGTTCACCAGAAAACAGACTCAGAAAGAATTATGCATGCAGGATGTTTATGAAGGATGCTTGGGATAAATATCTGTAGAAGAGAGGGGGAAGAAGCAGAACTAGGAAGCAACAGCCTCAGCTATTTGCATCAGGAGGGAGATTTGGAGCTAGATGGTCCTCCAAAATTGTCTTGAGTTCAGAGATGACTGACCTCTTTTCCTCTGTGCCTATAGTTCACTGGATGTGAATGTGGTCTTGGTCAAGGAGGTGCTCTTCAGCTGAGACAACCCCGGAAGGGCTGACAGCTAAAGGGTACTTCTTAACACCCACAGCAACAAGGGCAAGGAGCATTTTTTCTTTTGAAATACTTATCCAAGGATATGTTTATTGATTTTAGAAAGAGGAAGGGGGGACAGAGAGAGAGAATAAAAGAGAGAGAGAGACATGATGTGTGAGAGCAACATTAATTGGTTGCCTCCTGCACATATCCCAGCAACCTAGGTATAGTATGAGCCCCGACTGGGAACAGACCCACAGTCTTGTAGTGTATGGGACAATGCTCCAATCAACTGAGCCACCTGGCCAGGGCAGGGCAACAAGTCTTGTGTGGTGTCATTGAAAGGACATATGAGCTGCGCATCATCAGTGAACAAGAAAATTATTTGCCACAAATAATGATATTCAATTGTAATATTCTAGCCCTATCACTTATTTTATTATATAGTTCTACTTTATTCAAGCTGGGGACCCATAGCTTTAAACCTTAAAAACATATACTACTATATTGAATTTTGGTGTGGATAAATGTTAATTATATACAATAGCAATTACACAGCTAAGAGTTAAGGAACTAATTCAAGTTGAGGTTTATCCTTTGTAAAAATATAACTGGATAGACCTGCTATCTATACATTGTTGTGAAACATTTAATATCTTTTTCAAAGCTAAAGAAACTGAGGTTAAGTTTCTTACCCAAATAAGTTTTTGTTAGGATAAAAACATCATTTGTAATTTATGAGATTTATAAGACCTGGAAACATTGTGAAATAAAGTAATACACGTGAAAAAAGCTTTCTTAACCACCAAACTCTGTACAGACATTCATTATTTTTATTACTCTAGGATACTTAACTGAGAGAATTTTAGTGACTATTTAATCTACCTCATTATTTTTTTTACACGAGGGAAAGCATTCAAAAAAGGCTAAGGATCCTTGGGATTTTTTTTTTATTTATAATTTTGCAGTCATTGCATCCAAGTGTTAACACCAAGTCCCAGCTTGTCAGATTCTGAGATCATGCTTTTCCTTTTACCCATACCATGTTTTAAAGAGGCTTTCTATATCTTATTTAGAAGGTGACAATTTATTTTTAATTTTTTTGCAATTTTTAAATTTTAATTGTTGTTCAGGTACAGTTTTCTGTCTTTTACTCCCATTTCAGCCCACCCACCCATCCCTCCCCACCTCCCTCCCATTTCCATCCTCCTGCCCTAGTTTTTGTTCATGTGTCCTTTATACTTGCTCCTGTAAACCCTTCCCATTATCCCCTGAAATTACCTCCCCTCTCCCCTCTGGTCACTGTCAGCCTGCTCTCTATTTCAGTGTCTTTGGTTATGTCTTGCTTGACAATTTAAAACATGAAGAAAGAAAATAGTCCATGGTGTTACCACTTAAAACACAAAGGTGAAAAATTATTTTCATGATGCATTTAAAGTATCATTGTAGTAGGACAAATGTGTACTTATTTTTTTTAAATTAAGGGTGAAAAGCAGAACTGAAAAAAAGGTATCAGTATTTCCCTCCTGTACATATCAGGAGAGAGTGTTCTTATTCTAGAAAGAGAGTCACAGATTTTAACCAAAGAAATTCCAGGAATGAAGAAAAACAACTTATTGGACTATGTTGTTCTGATGATGGTGTGTGCAACATGTTGTTCTAAGTCTGTTTTCATTACCTAACTTCTCTTATCTTAAATCTGAATTATTGTTAATAACATGCCCCACAGGAAGAAGATGCCCTGTGCAGACATGGATTCTGGTATTTAGCCAGGCATAAAATTGGAAATAAAGAGAGGACAGTTGATATAAATCATTCTATCAAAGGTGATCTTAATAATGAGTTATTAGTATTTTATGGGATAGTCTCCTTAAAGTAATGAGCCTGAACTCAAAGTGATGAAATCCCAGCCTCACATGACTATAAGAAATGGCTATCTAAACTTCTGTTTATATTTCCTGAATCCTATAATTTTCGTATTTAAGTGCTCAATAAACAATTTGAATTATAACAGTACATCCTTTATTAATAAAAGTCTATACATGTAAATTAGATAAATTAGAGTTTAATCTCCATTATAAAAATTCTCTGTACATTCAAAGTATCATTCAAGTTTTAAAAATATACTTTTGAAACATATCCAATATATTAAAAATTCACTTGATTTACCCTGTAAAATATGGAGAAAGTTTTTCTTTCTTATGATTAGAAATTCCAAAGCCTAGAAATTATATTACAACTGATGATAGTCTATTTAATTACTCAAAGTACACTGCACAGGCCACACAGAGGGGTAGGAATTTTGGAATATAGCCACCAAATAGATTGATTTATTACTAGATTTAAGTGAAGTATTACTGAACACACACATTTAAATATGAGCCCCAAATAACCACTGCACTAAAATTTATTACAATAGGCAATATTATGTTGTCTGCCCGGAGGAAGTCCAGCCATTATTAATATAATGAAAATGGTTTCTGCAACATCAGTATAACCTGGCAGCCAAGGAAAGTGGACTGGAATGCTCACATGTGAACATTGATGACTTCAGTGGACTAGTAGGTGGTGGTGATAGATGCCGTTGAGTGAGCATATGTACTGTGTGGCCATCACATTCAAAATGACTGAGCAAGTACAGCAACAAATCTGCATCTGAGTTTGCATTAAGCTTGAACATTCCTCTGTGAAAACTATTCTGATGATTCAGAAGGCCATAGCTATGAGCAACAGGTGATTGGCAGCCTCGTCACGACAATGTGCCCTCTCATGCATCATGTCTGGTGCAGAGATTTTTGGTGAAACCCCAAATCATCCAGGAGGCTCAGTGCCCCTATATCCTAGATTTGTTGCCTTGCTACTTCTGGCTTTTCCAAAAACTAAAATTGCCCTTGAAAGGGAAGAGATTTCATACTGTTGGTGAGATTCAGGAAAATACAACAGGGCAGCTGATGGTGATTGGGAGAACTGTGTGAGGTCCCAAGGTGCCTACTTTCAAGGGGACTGAGGTGTCATTGTCCTGTGTACAATGTTTCTTGTATCTCTCTCAATAAATGACTCTATTTTTCTTATAATGTGACTGCATATCCTCTGGGCAGACCTCATATGTGCTTTTAAATGCTATAGCTCTGCCTACACATTAAAAAAAAAAGCCAAATACTGTGTTTTTAAACAAGTTTCTATTTTTCTATATTAATACATGTGGTCATAAAATGCTATCAAGGGATTCTAAAATAATTCTAATATACCTGGTAATGTCCAAAAACTTAGGTTAGAGTAAGTTACATTTACTTTTGTTTTGTCTCCATATAGAGTGGCTTGCTAGGTTGTGACTCACTGACACTACCACAAAATTAAGCATGGAATGAAGAGCTCTTCTTTATGAAGCAGATATGCTCCTTGGTTGCTATCATCATTGCATTGCTTCTTCCTATATGGAATCTCAGCTAAGGTGCTAGTGTTCTTTTACTATATTTTTTCAGAGACTCAGTACTAATCTGTACCAATCTGTACATATAGTGTATATTCCAAATACTTTTACATAGCTTTACAAACATAGAAAAACAATCATGTTTCATTAATTAAATTGAACATTATAAAAACTTTCTTGTTTTTAATGAAACCTGTATTGATTCAATTTGATATTTTGATAATGCACAAAGGTCAAGATGGCCTTTATTCTGCTTTGGGAAAGAGCAGTAACTGAAAGTTTTTAAAAACTCAAATTCAAAAGTTACAGAAAAGAATTGTAAAAGAGTAACATTCAAGTGTTCAAGATGGATTATTGGCATTGCAAAAACTTCTAAAATACCAACTCTTCCTTTAGGGGATGTCAGTATGAATTGAGGTAGAAGCAGAGAGTGAAGACTTTGGAACCATGATGAGATGCAGTCTCCCTGCAGGCTGGCACCCAGAGGCCTCTTCCGCACCACATACCAACATCAAAAGGGCAGAGGTGAGAATTGCTGGAGGATCTCATAAATCTTGTAAAAAAATTGATGTCAAGGAAAACTCTTCTTATATCTTTTCAAAAGACATAATAACTTCTAATTAAGAGAAGCCTCTAAAAGTTAGCATTTTTAGTTGAAAACAGAAAAATAGAATAGGAAGCTTAAAATAGGAAATGGAGGACTCAAAGAACTTATATGTACAATCCATAGACATGAACTAAGGGGTTGGGGGAATGCTGGAGGGTTGGGGGGCAGGGTCGAGGGGGTATAAAGAAGAAAAAATGGGAAAACTGTAATAATATAATCAATGAAAATACTTAAAAAATACTGACCTATGTTTGGTATATTTCAAATATTGTTCAAAAATAAATGAATTGTGGTAGAAATAAAAATAAATGTAGATTACATGACTGGGAAACTTTGTTTCCAAAATTACCTCTGACAAAGAGGAAATTGCTTTATATTTAAGTCCTAGTTTGAAGTACTATTTGGGAATTATACATTAGCCTGCAATGGTCTTCACTGGTATATTTTATACTTGCAAGAGATGGATGTCATTATTACAACAATTCTTTTAAAAATCATTTCTAAAGACATACACCAAGTAACATATTCTGGAGGTGTATTTACCAACAGGAAAAATGTCAAAACAAAAACAACAAAACTATGTGTTATATAAATTAGTAATTGACAGGTATAAAGTTTCCAATGATAACATCATATGCTGATTCAAAGGAACTGAATCTAACCAATTTAGGAAGTCAGAAGTAAAAACAACAGTCTGTTAACAATTGTTAGGTGAGTCCCAAAAAGATTCTAGACATCACAAAGGTAGCAAAGTCTAGCTATATGTCAAGACTTTAAATAAAATAGTTTCATAAGTGTGGGAACAAAATTAATGTTCTTTTCAATGTTTTACCTACAGGATTTCAAATATATTTGGAAAAAAATAAGAATTTTATCTACATCCATGAAAATTTATATCACAATATTTTTGGGACATTCCAATTAGAAAAACGTGAAATTAACTTACATTTGGTCATCTAATTCATGAAAATATATAGTATTTACACAGGTGAATAAAGTTAATAGGCAAGTCATTTTTAAAGTGTTCTTAACTTTAAATTTAATTACACTTTATCCTTATGTAATATAGCACTATAATATGTAGCCACATTTCTGTATGAAAAAATTATTACATAAAAATGGTAAATTACTTTCTGAAGGTTGTATATTTTAGGCTAATTGTGCTATTCTTCAGGTCAAGAATTAAATTTTGCAATGAAAACTGCTTAGCTTGAAGGAATTATTTAAAACTGTATTTTTTAAAGTAGAGGAAGAGTCAATTTTATAATAGAACTCGCATCTTTAAGTTAAGGCATTCAAGTCCTTAGATACAAGTCTTTTTTGAGTTTTAGAATTCCTAACTTATTGGTGGATTTCTATAAAAGATATGTGGAATTTAAGGATTCTTTCAGGAACCAATTATAATTAATATAATTCCACTCTTATAAATTTAAAAAAATCAGAAAATGTACAACATAGATCACAAACTGCTGAATAATATATTCTCTCTTTAATTTTTTTAAATTGACTTTAGAGAGAGAAAGGGAGATAGAGAGAAACATTGGTTGTTACAGTTGCTTCTTGTATGTGCCCTGACCAGAGATTAAACCTGCAACCTTGGTTTATCAGGACAACACTCTAACCCACTGAACTATGTGGCCAAGTCACATTCTGTCTTAGAAAAATTGTCAGCATGGAGCATTCCTAGGAATGGGATCAGAGAGCACTTAGCTGGCAGAAATTCTATACTTTTAGACACATAATTTGGAGCTTAATAACTATTTTTGTATTTCTCTTTAATCATGGTTTAGGTTCATATGCCTAAAGATATTTGTTAGAATTTAGGAAAATTCTGCTCATCACTGAGAAGATACTGGTTTGTATTATCTTATCACATAATATATAAGAAGAGTCAGAAAACATTGCTTTCTTTCACGTGTCTCAGAATACAGCCTTCCTAAAAAGATGTGCATTCCTGGGCCCCATTCTCAGACCAGAAACTAGGGACAAATGTATAATTTTAATAGCTCCTAGGTTTATCCTTATGAATTCTGAGGTATGAATTTCATCAATCCAAAGAACAGCTGAGTGGCCTAATTTACATAGGTGTCTTTAATATTAGGTAAACCTATGTTTACACCTCTAAAGAGGAGTATGAAATATGCCATTTAAAGCAAGAAATCTATATAAAGATGCTATTTATCAGATTATTTTATAGCCCATTGTATACAAACTAAAGATGTGTTCTACAGTCCTGTAAGATAATGGTGGCCACATACATTCCAAATAATCCTAGAAGTCTCAGATAGCCAGTATAGATCAGGATAGCAAATAAAATCACCCTAGCTCAAACCTCCTGCACAAATAAGGATCATAGAAATCTACCCACAGCGATCTACCTGCAACTGAGAAAATACACACAAACAGCCATCACTAGAGCAGCAGAGGTGGCTCTGGAGCTAATACAGAGTGAGTGTAGGGAAACGATTGGGCAGGAGGAAGTGGAATGGAATAGATCGTTCAGAAAGAGAGGTACACATGTGCTGTCTCCTGATTTATAGTAATGTTGCCATGGTGAATACTTGGGGAAAAGATGGTCTTTTCAATGAAAGGAACTGGATCAATGAGATATCTGAATGGGAAAAAATCCTGACTTCTGTCTTACACCAACCACCCCCCTCCAAAATGGATCATATAACATACATGTGAAGGGTAAAGCCATTAAGCATTTTGAAGGAAAAGAGAGAGAATACCTGCATGACCTTAGAGTAAAGAAAGATGTCTCAAAGAGAAGACAGAAAGCACTAACTATAAAGGAGAAGATTAACAAACTGGCATAAATATTAAGAAACTCTGCTTACAAGAAATATCATTAAGAGAGTGAATATATGAGTCCAAATACTATATATTACAAGGGCTCATATTCAGAATACTAAAAGAACTCCTACAAATTAATACAAAAAATAAGGAATGGTGAAATTTAAATAAAGGTAAAAGACATGAACGGTCACTTCACAAGAGATAATATCTAAATGGTCAAGAAGCACACAGACTAGCATTTAAGGAAATAAATAAAAGCTACAATGTGAAACCATTAAGTATTGAGTGGAATGGCTGAAATAGAAACAGAATAGGAATATTTATGCAAATGGGAGAGGGAGGGAAGATGGCGGCGATGTGGGGGGAGTCCTGATTCCCTTCTCCACTGCTCTGGGGAGAATTTGGCCGATCTGGGGAGAGACAGAACAGGAGACCACCGATATCGCAACATTTATGAAAACAGGACATCAGAAGTTGACCAGACATTGAAAAAAACAGACCATAGGAGCACGTTTTCGGGAACAAAGGGGCCTGTGCTAGGAGCGGAAAGCCAGCAGGCGCCTGCGGAGAGGGGCGGGCGCCTGCGGAGGCTGGGCTGGCGTCCGGCGCCCGAGGAGCGAGGAGAGAGGGCCGGTGCCCGCAGAGAGTAGGCCGGCGCTTCAGGGTCTGTCTCCCGGCCCCTTGGAGAGCGGAGAGTCGCCGCCCCGTCCCCATCCCCAGGTAGGGATCGAGAAGTAGAGGCGAGGGAGCTGTGCGCACCCGCGAACTTTCCGGGGGGCAGTGAGTGCCCAGTCTGCCAGAACAAGGGAGGCCTGGCCGTGGGCGCCCACACCACCAATCAGGGGAGTGTGTGGTTTTGGGGAAGACTGAGACCCCATGGCCGACCGGGAGCAAGGGAAGCGCTTCCGGAGCTGAGGTGATTCGGAGCGGGCGCGCACCCTGCCGGGGTTGCTGACTTTCGAGCCAGGGAGCCCAGAAATTACACAGCACTTCGCAGGTCCCGGGGCCCACGGCAGGGGGGCAAAGGGAAATACGTGATCCCTCCCAAACCCCGGAGGGTCCATCGCAAAACCAGAAGAGGGACGGGGCTTCCCAAGAGCTGGAGCCCACAGAGGTGGAGTACAGGACTCCTCGCAGCCCCGGCCTGGCACCGTGACCCCGGAAGAGAGGCGGGTGCTTTGCTGAGCGCAGAGCCTGAGGTGGCCAGGCTGGGGGAGGGGCGCAACCCCTTGCCACCTCGAAGCTTGCCTCCCGAGCCCAGAAGGAGGCAGCAATCGTTTCTGGGACAGGCTGGTGGCTAGCCCTGAGTCTGACTGAGTTCTGTTTCAGAAGGGTGAGGCGCATTCTTACTGCCTCTCAGCCTGCTTGAACTGGCAGGAACTTTCCCACAAGAGATCACAAAAAAGAGTAGGGGGAA